>JBCFYV010002466.1:0-38290 GCA_039000515.1 Timema cristinae
TGTAATTTAAACGTTCAGTTTTAGCTCGAAAATTCTTCATTAGAAGATTTAAATTTTTTTAAAAGTAAATTTGTTTATGAAACTTTTAATTTTTTTTTTTGCCGCTTGGGCGCTAGTCTCTTTGTAATTTTTAGAGATGATAATAGGTAGCCGCTTTTTATTCTGTTTCTAGCTTGGAATACTAATTTTAAAATAATTTTCATTGCTATTGTGGTTACCAATAATTGTTTGAATTTAAAATTTGATAAGGTTTCTTTTGTAGGTAATATTTTGTAGATGAATTTTCTATGAATAAAAATACTAAAGTAATTCATTTTTGTTGGTTTATAAGTTTCAACTTTACATTTTCAGATTCGTTTAGTGAGAAATTACAAGTATTCTAATGTAATATTACTTCGTTTTCTAATGTAATATTACTTCGTTTTTCTAATGTAATATTACTTCGTTTTCTAATGTAATATTACTTAAATCGTTTTCTAATATAATGTTAAAATTGACATGTCAGAATATCCTCAATTACTTCAAAGGCGGTGGAAGTAATAGTCCCATAGAAGTTTGATTTATGTCGGGAAGTCAAATATTTGTGTAATTTATAAATATCAGAATTGATATTTAAATTTAAATTTAATAGTAAAATTTAAATTTGTTTAGTCTGAATTCACAATGGTGATTCAGGCGCGTTGTTAACCATTTAAAAGAGGCTCCTTAAGATCTTTATTATTATAGTAAGGATTCAAAGGGTTAATGGTTTTAAACTATTTGTTTAGTCTGAATTCACAATGGTGATTCAGGTGCGTTGTTAACCGTTTAAAAGAGGCGCTTCAAGCTCTTTATCATTATACTAACAATTTTGATTGTTATTGGGTCTCTTCCAGACTAATCTTATAAATGAATTATTTACTTTGGGATGTGAAATATATTCTTAAATGTACTGCGCAAGTACAGTCTCTACCATATTTATATGTTTTTCAACACTCTTCAGTTTGCCTTTTGAGGCAATGTAATTTTTATTTACCCTGTTGTTTTTTCCTTGAATAAATTATTCAAATTTTTCTTAAACTTGCAAATGTTCATACTTTTTGTAATATTAAATCCCTTATAGTTTCCATCCATCCTCTTTTAGGCTATTGTGACCGTAGCTATAATATGTGGTGATCGGTACACTGTCATCGGCATTCTGGTACATTCTAAGAGGTGGCGCTTTAGAGTTTAGACCATGCGGCAACCAAAGTAGGTTGTAGTTCAGCGGCTGTTGATAAATTCATATTTATCTTTATAAAAATATATTGTAGCGTTTGTTTGTTTGATATAAATTTTTAAATGTATATAAGACATCTGTGTATCGGTTTGCCCGTATAGGAAGTTCGGGGCTCAAAATCAGGCTCAGTGTACTGATGGTAGTTTTCCTAAAGAATTTCACCTCGAAAATGCAAGTATACTTCCTATACATTCTCTATAATTTATTTATTTGAGGTATTTAATGTGCCCCTTCTGAACCAACTGATTATATTAAGACATAATAATTTCTTTGAGTTGGCGTGAAAGAGCCTACCAAAATTTGCTGGTTATAAATTTTTCGCATAACTTCCAGGGTAATTTTACATGCCACAGTTGACATGGGACCAACGGCTTTACGTTCCCCCCAAAGAAAGTTGTGTTATGGATTTTTATATACACAGAAAATTTAGTGATTTATTTAGCACCGTGCCTTACTATAAACTTTAAAGAAAATCCGTTGACCGTGGTTGGTTTGAAACCCACGAACATCGGGTTCTGAGGCGATCACTTTACATCAAGACCACTGAGGTCGACTAATTCATCACTCATAAAGGGGAAACCCACTTTTCGCCTATGATACAGTTTTTGACCGTGCCAGGAATCGAACCCGGAACTCTTGTATCAGTAGACAGACATGCTACCAACTAAGCTAAGGTGTTGGACTATTTTTCATCATTATATTTAGCACGCTTCTTACTACCCATATCGTGCTATACATATCTACCGTTATAGTTTTAACAGGTGGTATTTTGCACTTTTGGCGTAGTTTGGTTAAATTTCCATTCACAGGCTTAGGGACAAGCTGTAGTATTTACTTTAAGCCATAAACACTATACTGAGTAGTAGTTTAATATCGTCTCATGCTTGTAGAAGCCAGGTGAAAGATTAGGTTAGTTAAGATATTTTAGACCATTTTATATATAATTTCTATAATTACCTATGGTTAGATCGACTCAATAAACACCAAGGATAAGTTTCGTAAAATTAGATATTTTTAAACATACAATTCATTTATGTTTAGTTAGAGTTTTATAAAGCTGGTCGCTCACTAAGCCGCGCTGCACCGAACCGCGCCACGCCGAACCGCAGCGCTGATAATAAATTTTCTTTGTCTGTTTCTTATGAAATCAAATGGTGTAAATGTCCACTACAGTGGAGCGCACCCACACCGCGTGGAACCGCCTTGTGGGATGTCCGTGCCGGAAGCCTCGAGTTTATATAGAAGAAACTATTTTATTTCGGAAAGTTGAGGCGCACCTATGTGGGTGGGGGTAGGGGAAGGAACTGCGGAGGGAATAAGCTCTCATGTCATTCCGACAACATCGGGATTATCGGATTATAATTTGTGATGAGGTTTGTGAGCGTTTTGTATTATATTCTTACCGTTTACTTTGTTAAATTAAATGCACATTAGATTGAAGTATAATTTAATATAGTTATAATTGAAGTCTAAGATCATGTTTTCATTGTGTTTTTCCTTGTAGATTTAATTAATTAAAAATAGAAGAGAATAGGGCTAACGAAGGTAAATATTTACCATGGAATTTTGGACATATTAAATCTCTCAACTTCAAAAAACATACCTACGCAAAAAATAAGCATCACTTCTCAAACAAAATGCTGTTATATACAAAGGAATTTGGCCATTTAAGATGAGTTTAAAGTATTCTACACTGTACTTAATATAAAATCTATTACAGTTTATTAGATTCTTAGAATGAATGAAGAAGAGTTGCTATGATTAGTTAAAAAATATTCCAACCTATACGACCTTGCTCATCCCAAATACCACAATAATTTGGTGAATGATCCACACGGCGCAGTGGTTCGGCGCGGCTCGTTATATGGGTGGACCCCAGAAGAAAAGCGTACAGAATGTTCACACGTGGCTCGGCGCGGTTTCACGCGGCGCTCCTTAGAGGGTGACTAGCTTAAAACCCGTTAGTTTTGTATCCTATTCAATCGTGTTCATATACAGCACTTCCAATTTTCTTGAGTGTGGATGTTTCTACTTATACTTAATACTTTTAATTTTGTTTTGAGAAATTATTGTTATCAGCATACTGTTTTACTAAGGTTCTGACAGTAATTAAATTACAATCACAATTTTGTGTGAAGGGTTGCAAGTAGTCATTTTTGTTAAAAAGGTAACAATTCTGATGTATTAAGAGAGTGCTATGAATTCCCTGAGTTTTTCTAAAATTGGGAGAGTTTATTGAAATTGACTACTTTTTAAATATCTTGCTCCTGATATGGTTAGTGTGGTAGGCCTATACAATAGTACATTTTCCAATAGCCCTATTAATGGTATCTCATGCAGTGTTTTTTCATTCTTAGACCGGTAGATAGGAGGGGTTTCGTTTGCAAAATATGAGGGACGCATTCTCTTTTTTGGGATGTGTTAAGAAGGCATTTGCTTTAAGAAAAAGCATGTTGCCAGATGACATTTTGGTCGAATAAACTATGTTCAAGTGTTTTAGTAAAAATAAGTGTTCACATGTCCTACAAAAAATGTACTTTTATGGATAATATCATGATATAAAATAAGGTTTAAGTAATAAAACCATTATCTGTACAGTTCTGAAAGTATTAATTGGGAGGAAAAAATCTTAATGGATTTATCAGGCTTCAAGGTTTTTACAGTTTTTTCTCTGAACATTTACATAAACATATATAGGCTACAGTGTTTCAAATTTTCTACAACTGCACGATTTGGTAATATATGCAGTTTTACATTCACGCGGTTTAATGTCAGCTGGAACTGGTTCTTTGGTCATGAGCTTGGGATAGAGGATAAAATTTTCTTAAGCTCGTATCCAAATTCTTCAAAATTAAAGGGTTCAAATAAAAACCAGTATACATTTTTTCATATACAAGTTTGCACCAGATTTCTCAGACAATGCAAATATAATGCATCAGAAGTGCAGACTACTTGTGATAAGTTCACGCTAAAAGCCAATCGCTTGAGCAATTGATTTATACCGAACTCATCTGCTGAAATGCTTTGTTTGATAAAAGATATGAACATACTTTTTTCAGCTGATTAAATTGTTTATGGAGTAATGACATTTCCGTTTCTTAGCAAAGAAAGTTCTGTTTGGATAAAGGGCAAATAAGGAAGATTCAAGGCTTTTTTTTTAACTTATGCGCCTAGTTGTATCACAACCGGTCAGGGCATGTATTGCTGGCAAGTTGATACTAACTTCTTCTCCAAGGGTGTGTGCAGCCAGATGGCATTCTAACATCCGACTTTTTTCGCTGGACCTGAATGAAACCCTAAAACATTGCAGTTGTAAACCTCTTGAAGCTTAATTCAAAAATGAACTCCAAGTACAAATACATCAGTATCTGGACTTTGCACGATTAGTTATGATTGATTCAGACATTGAGCTGCATGAAATATATAGAAGTAAACCTAAGTCTAGAATCTCCTTCGAGATGATTTGATTCTAAATCGAAAACTTCGTCAAAAACAAAATTCTGTAGTTTATAACACTTCATAGGATCGTAAAACCCAACGCAAATATATAGTTAATTATCATCTTCAATCTGAATATTTGTTTCAACAAAGTAGCATAAAATTTAACAAGGCTTAGCTTATTTTCGATATTTACGAAAAAAATTACAATTATTTGGCACATTTGTAAAAAAACACGACATAATGACTTTCCTTGAATCTATTCCTTAAACCGCAATTCCTTTTCAACAAATTTAATGGGTATTTCATCATGCTTATCGAGCACTATATTAACTCTTAATATAGAGGCACCCAAAAAAAAGATGTCACTTGTTTGGAAAACGCTTAAGCAAACTGCTCAAAAGTTTGGAACTTTTTTTAACTGAATGGAGTAAACAATTGTGTTTCCTTCAATAATACAAGCCTTGTTGTTATTTTTAGCATTTATAATATCTTCTAGTTTTAGATCGGGTTACAAGAATGGTTAGTTTCTATTTCATTCATCAAACTTTATTTCTGATTTATATAATAAAAAACGTTTTTGTTAACAAAGATATTTTGGAAATCTTATTAATTCATGGATGTTAAGCTAGGAAAATCAAATCCACGCAGGCCTGCTAACATATTTAACTTTTGCACTTCAATTTCTTTATAGTCGTCTAGTGTTTTATTAACTTTGCTGTCTTGCTTAGATTTAGGTGTGTAATTAATATTAAGAAACTCCGTTTTTCATTGGTTAAAATACGCTTATTTTCTTCTCAAGCCACGCCACCTTTGTACAGCATCCTCATCTTGGGTTCCAATCAAACGCCCCATCTCACCTGAAGAACGCACGTGAGTGTGTTCTAATGCAAAATTGTATATAACACTTAAATACTCGAGCTTTTAAATTAACAGAAAAATTACCTCTTTTATATTCATCGATAAGTTCAGCTGATCTCTCAGCAACGCTTTTAATAGTCATAAAAGTGTTCAGCTTTGGTTCTTGCACTTAATCTTCAGAAGTGTCACAAAAAAAAACAATAACACTCGCCACTGCATTTTCTTTTTCGGCTAACAACTTCTACAGACATTTTACAAAATAAGGCAATGAAATACAACAATTAGTGCACGTTGGCTCGGTAGTAAGACTATAAAGAGACTGAAAAGCGCTTACCCTCGAATGCCCTTAAAATGTTAGCTAGTTTGGACAGGGAGGAGTGTGGTTGTACAGGGAGGGCGAACCGACCACTTACCCAGCTGGCAACATGAATTTCCATTGAAACTATCATCCCAGGTGGACAAATCTGAAAAGAAACTGCGTCCCTCATATTTTGCAAACGAAAACCTTCCCAGCACCCGCACTATCTGTGATACTTGTACCCCTGATGGTACCAGGATTATTAAATAGGCGTACTCAAAATTAATTAAGTATTAGTGTCCCTTTTTTTCTTCAAGTTAATCTAATTTGATCTTTATTTGAAAACTTTGTTTTTTTAAATATACCCAAAACCCTAATATACCTATGTAACTTTTAATATTTTAATTCCTAATATAATTTTTTTATTCTTATTAATGTATGGGAGAATCTAAAACCATGTCCAGGGTTTTAACTGGCAGACCCAATGGGAAGAGACTATTGGGAAGACCCAGACGCAGATAGGTTAAATATGTGTTTTGGTTTACGTATTTGGACATATAAATATATAGCTTATCATATTTTTAGAAGTGTTTTAACCAAAAAACACATATTATTTCCTAAGTTAAAAAATGGATTAAAATATTACTAGGGTTAGGAGAAAGGTTTTTGTTAGTTAACTGATTAATTAGGAAAAAATAAACTCATGGTGTACTTGATAAGTGTTTACAAATGCGGAGGTATGTAAAATAATCTATGATAAAGCTGACTTAATTGATGACTATGTTTTATAGTGAGCTTTGTTGAAATATAGTTTACAAATCTAAAATAATCTGGCCAACCTTTGCTATTCAATTTTGTATAGTGAATAGTTGTGCCTAAATGTTTTCCAAGGTGTCTATATATAATAGTTGCTGTCTGAATATTTTACATGGTTGCTCGAGATAATAGTTGGTGCCTAAATGATTTCCAAGATGTATATATCTATATGTTGGTGTCTGAATATTTACATGGTTGTTCGAGATAGTAGTTGGTGTCTAAATGTTTTCCAAAGTTACTAGAGATAATAATTGCTACCTAAATATTTTCCAAGGTTTCTAGAGATAATAGTTGGTGCCTAAATAGTTTCCAAGTTTGTTCGAGATTCTTGGATTAATTTAAAGTTAATAATGATTTTATGCGTCTCAGCTATATTACCCGTAGCCCACTTTGTGGAAAGATTAGCCATTACTAATGTACCGTTTCTCAGGGATGCCCGAATGTTTTTAATCGTACATCCTTTTCCGCGGAAGTTCTTTTCATTTACCGATGAGATGAGGGAATGATTATAGTGGATCTGAGGGTGAATTCTAAAGCTATAATGGGAATTCTGACACAAATACAGATATAGTCGTGTGACATTAAACCTCTATTTATATTCCATAAGAAAGAAGATATTAATTAACCAAGTCTTTTATTGACCACGAAATTTATTGAGCAGTTTTTCCCTTTTTCCTTTGTTTATCCTAATTAGAATTTTTGTCTTAGTCTTATGGTTGTGAAAAAATCCTTCAATATTGTTACCAATTCTTGGTATGACTTTAAAAACGTACTTTATGAGGAATTAACGTTTAAATTAATATATGCGTGCATACACGTCTTTCAACTATAGAAATCAAATACCACAAGGACATATTGCTTCAACTCATCTTGTTTTCGCCGTTTCCAATACTTCCCACTTGAGTTAATGCGCAGCTACAGAGTACTTTGAGGCCAGTTAATCCTGGTTCTGTGACTACAATTATCTCTGCTGAGCGAGTAATAGTGTAGTAACTAATGTGGTGGGTGCGCACTGCACCAAAGAGAGTTAATCGACTTTAGGTGTAAACGATGAATAGAATTTCTCATTCATTCAGTTTTGAAAGGTTCAAGAATGCGTGGCAAATTTACAGAAAATAAATGCATTATATACTCAAATTGTTCTAGTATCAATAGTTTGATTGTGCGTTTAAATTGAGGTAGGGATCCCCCACCCCCGGCACACATCATTTTTCCTACCACTGAGCTGAATACTTAGGATGACTCAAAATATAGGTTACATTTATGCACAATTTAAATTCAGTGTTAAACAAATTCCTGAGTGTAAGAGTATGTCCCAATGGAAAGTCAATTGAAGAATAAAACACTTCAAAACATGTTATTGTCAATTTCATCTTCCTCAGCTATTCAATGTAATCTGAGTTGTCGATGGTTAGAGGTTCAGCTTTAACTATCGAGATTACTGTATTTTGAAAAATATATTGTCTTCGTATTAATTTTTTTAATTTTCACTAGCTTCGACTGCAATCATAATTTCTCTAACCTGTTAGGCCAAAAAGAGCTAGGAATATGCAGGGTAAAGGGAGGGGTAATGTAATTATTATTTCGCCTTAAAAATATGTATGGCCAGTGCTATAAAGACCTGTAATAAGCCTCCATAACTTATTGGTCAAGCATCTGCAAGAATACAACTTAAGTGAAAAACATTGACTATACAAAACACGGAGGTATTTTGGTATTTTAATCTTTAAAATACTGCTAATGCTCCACTTACCAGCGCTAGTGGTAGCCGAGTCTTCCTCATTTGGTTTTGAGGCGTGTTTTGGTGGGTTCGAACCTGGAAATACAAACAAGTTAAGCGTCAATGCTTATGTTTTAGAAATGTGTGTGTTTCCACGTCTCATTATCAATCCGGGCTATACGCATGTAACTACACTAATTGGGTAGAGTAGGGATAGGGAAGGTATAATTTAATATTAGATTATATATGAGAATGTAAAATAAATGTACTCGTAAAATGTTTATTACATTGTTTACAAATTACGTATTATTTTTTGAAAAAAAATACGACGGTTTTGTCATTTCCCTTGAAAGGGGGGGGGGGGAAACCAAAAATTGACCTTATATTTGAAAGAAAAACTCATTTTTTAAAAGATTTTATAAATAATCATATTTTTAAATTTTTAAATGGCTTTTTGTAATTTTTTTTAACTAAACTTTTAAATGCAAAAGGGTTTTCAATTTTTTTTCCCTTTTTTGGTTTAATTTAGGGCTTGCACCATTGAGCATGAATACAAATACGTCATTTCTTGTCGGGTTTGGGATTTTCCATAAAGGCTGGGTTTTCTTGGGGGGGTTTGTACTGAGTGATATTTTTTAATGGTTTCTCACTCTCCTTCACCGCGTATAAGATATTTTCCCTCTCGATTCCTCTCCATCATTACCCCGTTAGTGTAAATATACGGATAGTTGGACAGGTAGTAAGACACCCGTGCCAAAAAAAAATTTTAGAGGAATACAATTTTGTTTAAAATATAAACAAAAACCGTCCCAAATAACCTTCTTTTAAAATATTTTTTTAAAGGGTAACTTCTAACTCTGTTTTATTTTACCTTCTGGAAGTTTACTTACCATAAAAATTAAAAAACTTATATGTCAAAAACCCCATTACACATCAATTGATTTTGTTTGGGATATCAAAAAAATCTAAAAACCCATTTTTAGCTTAAATTGAAGTTTTTTTTAAATAATAGTGTGAAGAATTTTTAAAGTTTAAATGAACGGGATTTTATTTCCCTTCTTTCTAAAATGTAGTGCTTTTAAAATTTTTAACTTTAAAATGTTACTTTAATGTAATCAAAAATTTTTCTTTTTTTTTAGTTTTAAAATAGTGTCCCTAGCCCCAACCCATGCCATTCAAACTAAAAATTTAGATATGAACGGTTTTTTGGAAAGATGGTCCACCGCCAAAGAAAAATTTGCTGCGGATTATTGTCTTTAGCACTTTGATGGCTGCTGACATATTTTTCCTGGGGATAAACCCTCCATGAATGGGGGAAGATTGTGCATTACGAACTATAAAAAAGGAGGGACTTACCCAAAAAGGATGGGTATAATTTTTGGGGCCCCTAAAGGGGTTTGGAATGCTCGGGCTTATAAACCTGGGAGTCGATATTTTAAACCAAACCTTTGCTTTTAATTTTTTTTTTAAAAATAGCTACTTTTTTAAATTTTTAACCTCCTCCTCCCCGGATTTCAAAAATTTTTCTATGTCAATTTTTTTTAGGCCCCTTTCTTTAACTATATAAGCTTTTTTTTGCCTTGTTTGACCCTGACCCATCTTTACTTATTTACTTTTTATTAATTATTTAAATTTTTCGTTTATGTATTATTATTTTTATTATTATTTTTCCCTTATTTTTTTATTGGTAAAAGATAAAATTTTAAAAAAATAAAACATTTGATTTTATTAAAATTTAACCCTTTTAATTTTTTTATTTTCCATTGTTTGGGGAAACTAAACCTTTTTAAAAGACAAACCAATGGTCAAAAATAAGTGGTAAGGGAGGAGGGAATTCCCCTTTAAAAACCCTTGGCACTCCTTTTCCATTCGAGGAAAACAAAGAAAAAATTGGACTGGGTGCCTTTTTTGTGCCGCTATTGCAAAAGAGTTTCATTATTTTTCGCTTTTTGAATTCATTATTCAAGGGAAATTGGTTTCCCCCAAATTTTTCGGGGTTTGGGTTTGCTTTAACTCTTTCCCCTTTTTTTGCCTATTCTTAGCCAAAAATTTTTTTTTAAACTTAAACCTTCTTCTTCCAATTTTTGTCTGCTATCTGAAATTTATGTTCTCCAGTCTTGGTCTCCCTCTTGAATTTTTTTCTTCCATAGCTCTTTCTAAAAATTTTCCCTTGGGGCAAAAATATCATGTTTACTGTATATGTCCTAAATGTTTAAATTCTTTGCGGGAAATTTTTTCCAAAGTCTCTTTTTTTTTTATTTGCTTTTTTTAGCAACCCCCTATTTTATACAATCTCACCAGATATTTTAAAATTCTTCTATAGCACCACCCTTTCAAATGCTTTAATCTTTTTTTTGAGTTGCGCCCAAAGCCTGTTTTTATATCCCTAAAGCGCAAAACGCTCCCTAAATATTTCATTTAAGAATTTTTTCCCGGGTATACAAATTTATGCTAACCGGGGTTAGTAAATGTCTTCTTTTTTAGAAAAGCTCTCTTCACCTGCGAAATGATTTCGACAATATATTTATTGTTTCTGTTTTCTCCGGTTATTTTAGTTCTACGTAGTAGAACTTATTACTTTTCTGTAGTTTTCTTCCCTTTTAGTTTTATATTTATTCGGTTTTATTTATTCTTTATTGAATATTTTGAATTTTTTCTTTCATCTTTTTTATCTTATTTTTTGGGCATTTAACTTTCACTTTCTGGGCCGATGTTTATTTTAGCATACGACTTACAAACTAACTTAATTATATTTAAAAGACAAACACCCCGTCTCCCGACCATTAATTCATCCGGGTTTGTGATGATTTTTTAGGGGTGACGGGGAATCGGATTTATTAAGAATCAAAAAAATTTTAAACTATTTTAAAATTAAAATTTTTAGTTTTTAGGCCCGTATACGGGCCCGGTTGATTATGTCAAATAACCAACCTAAAAAAACCCAACCCTTTAATTGATAAGTGCATGAAAGTTTTGGGGTTTGTATGTAAAAAAAAGTATTTTTCTGTGAGGGTTTTCGTAAGTGGGATCAAATGAGAATGAACAAAAATTAATTCTATTTTTTTAAATAAAAAACCCCGATATCAAAAAAATTTGAAAATTAAAAAATCATCTTTTTAGGTTTTGTAACCGGGGGTTTTGTTTATTTAAATGTGCAAAGTTTCCCGCTTTTTTATGTCATCTAGGGGCTTCCGCGGGTTTGTTTTGGGAAAAACACACATTTGGAAAAAAAAAAAAAACAGTTGAGAAGGTAAAACGAGATTGAAATTTTAAGGGAGTAGTAAGCATTTTTCTGGGAAAAGGGATGTTTAAATACACAATTCAGAAAAAAAAAAGGGAAAAGGAAGGCCCCTCGGTCCAATTTTTTCCCCTCCCCCCCCCCTCCTTTTATTTGGAGCCAGAAACACAAAATCTAAAAAAGGCCAGGGCCCAAACCATTATTGGGATTTTGTCTTTTATTAGGTTTAAGAAGATTTTTTTATTCCCCCGTTTTATACCGCTTCTGGTTATAAAATTTAAGAGAAGTTTCTTTTTTTGTTGGAATTGTTTTAAAACACATTTAGGGGTTTTAAAAAAGGTTGGGGTGCAAGTTTTTGAGCCCCTTCCCCCCTTTTGGAAAAATTTTTGAGCCCACCTTGGAAAGTTTTTTACTTCCAATGTAGGTGCGTTTTTAATTTTACTTTTCATTTTTATTGCCCCTAGCCAAAAAATTAAATTTAATGCTTTTTTTTAATATAGCTTTTTTTTTTCCCGTCGCGGCTTCGCTCGCAATAAATTTTTAAAATCTTTTAATTTTTAACTAAACTTTTTTTTTTTTTTAAATTTATAATTGGGGAATTAAAATAATATATTTTTTTCCTTTACAAAGAAAATAAATATTATAAAATTTTTTTTAAAAGAAAAGTTCAAAAATTTGCTTGTAAAATTAATTAATGTATACGAAAAGTTTTGAACCCCTAGTGTTGTAAAATTAATGTAAAATCAAAGGTTGGGGGAAAAGTCCCATTTGTTTTCCAGGGGCAACTTACCAACGTACAATGTTTTAAAAAGAATCCGTTTAGCAGTTTTAGCGGATTGAGTAACAAATATTCAAAACCAAACCCTTTTCCCTTTATAATATTTTGTAAGATTAAACCCCCAAGATTACTTCTTTAAAAAGTTCTTATTGTATAATAGTTTTTAACAACCTTTTTAAACCCAACCATTTTTTTTTGGCACCTTAAAAAAGGTATTTGATAGCCCAAAAGGGCGTTTTTTTAAAATGAAAAAAAATTTGTGGTTCTTAGAAAAATAAATATGTTTATTTTCAACTGTAAAAATTTTTTCATGAATTAACAAAGTTAAAGCAAACTTGGAAAAATTTCCCACAGTCCCCCAAAAAGAAATTTAAAATTTAATTCATAAGCTTCCTCCAACCCCTTAAATTTCTTTTAAAAAACACCTTCTTACCCAATTCCCCTGTTTTGTAACTTTTTAAAAATTTTTTATTTTTGCAAAGGGTTTTGGGTTTTAAAATGTTTGGGGCCGAACCCCTTTCGGTGTGTTTTTGGGGTTTTTTAGAATTTTTAAAAAAATTTAAAAGGGGTAATAAATTTTTTTACCACCCATTGTTGGTCAAATTGTATAAGGTGTAAAACTCGCAAAATATAGAAATGCTGTTGAATGGGAGATTTTTGGGGGTCAAATCCCCGGCGTATGTAATTTAGGGTTTTGGGGTTTTTATTTAAATTGATTTCCACTCTACCTTCACGTTAATGCAGATACACTTCCTTAAATCAAGCCGTCCTATCCCAAAAACATTATAGAAATTTGTTTGGCCTACATAACCGTACAACCCCAAAACGGGCAATAAGATGCGGGGGCTAAAAAAATTATTCTAACTGATAACACGTATTTCCAATATTCACCCCGCTCTAAGGGCTTTGTAAATTTCGTTATTTTTGGGTTTTAATTTAAAATTTTTGGTTTTTTTTTGGGAGTTTTAAAATAACCTCTTTTTAAAAAAAAAAAACTTTCGTATTAATCAAATAAACAAGTTTTAGTTCAGTCCCAAAAACTTCAGTTTAAAAAAGTTCCTAAAATAAAAAAATACAAATATGAATGTTGGTACATTGAATAATACAAGTGTTTAAATGGATATTCATTTTTAAACCCTTTCATACTTTTGAACTTAAAAATAGGCTTGAAACGGGGGGTTTAAAAAAAGGGTCCCGACAGAAGAAGGGCGTCTGCCTGGGCACCACATGGAGTAAAAGGAGAGAATCATTTTGGTTGTTATCTTTGTTTAAAGGGTGGTTAATATTAAAATTATTACCCGGGACACTGTCATATTTAACATATTTTAATTTTTGTTTAGCGAATTTTTTAAAAAAATTTTTTTAAAAGATTTTCATTATCCCCGCATAGGTTTGCACGCGTAATAAATATTAGTTTATGTAGTCTGATTTTCTGGTGACAGGGTGATCGATGCTCAAACACCCAAACTGTTTTTTCCTATATGGCTTCTCACTCTACCTCCGCGCCATTGGGAGTATATTTCCTCCAAATGTATACATTCCTCGCCCCTGCATTATTAATGTAATTCAAATTTGGATATCTTTGCTAGACGACTATTGTGGAAAATATATATAATCACATACTTTGTTTTTATTCTTTTAGCTCCGTGTATTACTACCCATTCAGGTTATACATCCACATACTTTGTTGATGCTATGTTTAAAACATAATATTTATTGACGACATAATTAAATAGTATATTTAGTTGACATTAAAACGGACACACAGCTTTGTTATAAAATTCTACGAAATCATGTATAATACATCAGGTATTTTTCCAACATGCTCCGGTATCTGCATGGTCTAAGGCGTCACTCTCGCAATAGACTAGACAGCGATGACAAGGAGATCAGGGTTTGAATCCCAGTACGGATGTTCTGAAGATGGTTTTTCCAAAATGTTTTTCATCTCTCCCTGCATACATATGTGGGTACACTTCCAATAAATTAAACCTCCCTCAACCCTAACTCATTGGCGTAATTAGTAAATATTTGTATAACCTGAACAGGTAGTAAGGCACGGTGCTAGAATTTTAAAAAACAATATTTTTTTTAATTTTTTTGTTTAATGATTACGGCAAACTGCTATAAAACTTAGGTAAACTTACTTGTGTACGTTAGTTTTTTCTGCAAGACCATTTGTAATTTGAAATTCACGCATTTATTGTTGGGGATTACAATTATTACGATCCCAAAACGGAACATGTTTTTTCAATTCAAATCCAAATGACTAAGTCTAACACTTTTGGTGTTTTGACTGTAATATCATATTACATACAAACCAATTGGTTTAACTCCTAAAAATACAACACATGTGTGTATGTACATATAATGGATGTATACGTAATTTAGACACATACATATATTAATTGGAGGGAGTTTGTGTCCGTTCATATTGATCAAAACTCCTACGCTATTTTGTAAACTAAAGTTACTATTCAGACAGAAAATTCAAAAATACCGTAACAGTCTTACATATTTTTAGGAAAGTCTTTATGCAAGGCAAACAAACCTAAGGGAAATGTCGTTAAAATACAACCTTTTCAGTAGGATTAGGTTCTAACATTTTTAGATAAATATTTTCTAGCCACAACAATATCAATAAAAATATTAATAGATTTTTTAAAAATATTGTGTTCAAGTAGATCATACCCCAGTTGTTTGTAAGCCGCTTCCACCGGCTGCAGCAGGCACGGCTTGAGGCGCCCTTCGCACCACTTCCTGTCGCGGCCCAGTGTATTCGTGCCATTTGTATGTGCTCCGGTACTCGAGTGAAGCTGTAACAAACCACCAAACCAATCAATATCTTCCATTTGTACGTTATGGGCTCTCGAAATGAAGTTCCAACAAACCAATAAACCAATCAATATCTTCCATTTGTACGTTATGGGCTCTCGAAATGAAGCTGTAACAAACCAATAAACCAATCAAAATCTCCCATTTATATATAATCTGTTTTTTTTCCTAATTGTGTACTATTTTCTTTCCATGGAAATGCGGTTAAATTTCCCTTAAATTCAAACTTTCTACCCTTCCCTATTAATGTAAAAACATTTGGCTAACAAGACAAGTACTTATGAATACTTCCACACCCTATAATTCTTTAGACTCATATATTGTGAGTGAAACAACTACTTTTCCTATTTTCCTATTGATAACTGTAGGTACACTCGATATCTTAATAATGGTAAACCATTTGAATGTCAAGTCATGACTCGTGTTATTTTAGTAAAGATGTCTTAGGTTTGTATTAAAATCATTTGCAATATTTATCAGCTTTCTATCCTCCGTTCTCACCTCTGGGTGAGCTTGTGGTATAAAGGATAGACAAATATCTAATATTACATAGTATCACACATTCACGGTAATTTACAGAGCGTAGAAGTTAGATGAATAAGCATTTAGTATGCTAAATTTATACATGTATTATAGGAGTATACGAAAGGAATAAAACATAACTGTAAGTCAATTAACGTAGATTTAAAAAAAAAGCTTATCTAAGATTAAGTTTTTATCATTTTCATTTGTTTGGTGTATTTAATGTGCACTTTCTGAACCGACTGATTAAATCAGCACACGACTTATAAACTCGTTTAAAATCTAGAACAGACACAACAACCAGCCTCCGGGTGTTAATTTATCACTATGAAAGAGTAAACCCACATTCCACCGACGATAAATTTTTCGGCTATTCCAAGAAGCGAACCCGGGACCATTAGCTCAGTGGACAGACATGATAACGACTGAGATGGTGTCGGACAAGATTTAGTTTAAAAAAAACAAATTATATGATATTTTAATCAAGTCTTGGACAGCCAAAAACTTGACAAGGTAATTGAGGTATAATAACTGATAGATGTGGTTTCATCTACACAGCCAGTCTCATCTTTGTCTGGTATGCCGTTGATAGTAAAGTTGGAGCTCGACTCCCTATCAGTTGTACTTAGTTTTTCCTAAACCAGTGGTTCCTAACGTGGGATACGCGTACCCCTAGGGGTATGTGCCAGAACGTTTGGGGATATGTGAAAATATTTTATTAATGGTGGTAGGAGCTACATATATGCTACCAATGTAAGACAAAAATAATTAATTATAATTATAATTATTAGCACCGCGTCTTACTACCCGTTCGGCTATACGCACTTACGCTAATGTGTAATGGTAGGGTGATTGTGAGATGAAATGAAGGACCTACAGTTTAACGTGGAATCCGAACCACGTGGAGGCCTGGCATTCCTCACATTCACAAGTTGTGATTAATACACGTCTTGTCAGAGGTACGAAGGGTTTGGTAATCAGATAAATCTGTGCCGGGACCGAGATTGAACGCAGGCCGCCAGCACAGAAGTCTGACACCTTACCCCTAGACCACCAGGTCACCCGATTGTAAGAAAAAAAAATCATTCAAAATTTGTGAAATTAATTCAATGATATGGTGAGGGGCGGTATGTGTTTTCCTCTATATTAACCTTGAGAAAATGATTTCAATTTCATCAAACAAAAAATATTTTTTATAATTATTAAAAACAAAAATAAATAAATTAAATGTGTTAGTTTTTAATGTAGCTTTTGCTTTTTTAATGTAAAATTATCTGCACTCGTTATTCAGCTTATTATTACATTGTTTTTTAATTTCATTATTAGCACATTTAACCCCCTCGGTGGCGTAGCTAGCTAACGCGCTAGTCGTGTTGAGCTTTAACCGCCGAGGACGGGGAGATCAAGGTTTCGAATCTCGGTCGGGTGAACTGGGGGGTGGTTTTTCCTAAATGGTTTTCCACTCTTCCTCCACGCAAATGCGGGTTCACTTCCTATAATTAAACCTTCCCCAAATTTCCCCAATCCATTAGCGTAATTAGTACTTAAAGCGTATAACCCGAACGGGTAGTAAGACGCGGTGCTAAATAATAATAAATAATAATTAGCATATTTATTTTAAGTTGCAACAAATACATCAAAAATAACTACTTCTGTAGAAATCAACATTTTGCTAAAAAAATTAAGGGCACAAATTATGGAAATGGTCTGCTAAGGAGTACGCAAGCGAAAAACAGTTAGTAATCGCTGTCTAAACGATTCCTCACCATTCCTTATATCAGATGGGGGTTGAGTTTCTATAAATCCTCCCGGTTATAATGGATTACTAACCAGAAGCGAAGGACAGAAAAAAAAAATGGGATCCAAAATGCAATCTGAGTTTAAAACAACAACTTAGAAACGTTGTCCTTAAGGATCTATTAATAATGAAAACTATTGGTTGGGCGTTGATTTGATTCCTAAAACATATATCTCTAAATCTGTAACGGGCCAGCATATTATAGATAGCCTACCCAGTGTTCTAGGTCAGGACTATGTAGAGGCTTTCACATTGTACTTACCAGTGGTATCATTAAAACAATCAAAATTAATTAGTACTTAAAGATACAATAAGTGATACATGAAGTAGCAGTGTAGTAAGAAAAAGATTTTAAAGTAAAAATATTTAAATAATATTGAGTTATTTTGTGGGTGGAGGTTCATTTTCTTCTTTTACTTTCACAACCACTCGGGTTGTAAAAAAAACCCAATAATTACGGTAATGGAACATGTAGAGGAAGTTAGAGTAGTTAATAAAAATGTACCCATATTTACGTAGAGGAGAGTGGAAACCCATTTTGAAAAACACCCTCACTACAACCAACCAAATTAATATCGGGTTCATGCATAACCTATGATAACTTAAAATGTTAGCTCCATCCCAGATTTATATGTGGAGGCTATTAGTACTAAATAATACAATCAAGCACACATATCTGTTCTTAAAATTGTTCTTTTACTATGCTTTAGAAGCTCAATAATGCAATTATTACAAAAAATATTTAAACAAATGTAGCTTTGACCATATTGGTGAACATATATGGCTTCTTAGGTTTAAGAACAGACCTAATTGTTGTAACAATATATTTAAATCAATTATTTATGTTGGCTTATGTTATATTTTAAATAATAGTTTTGAAAAATAAAATAAATGCATTTCAAATCGTGAGCTAGCTTGTAAAATCGGTCAGTTGTTATAAGGTCAATAATCTAACACATATTTGAAAATTGTTAAATTTTAAGTAAAAATAAGAATGAATTGTATTTAAAATGAAATAGAGACATGTATGGATTAGGTTTAAGAGATGTTAACAGTAGAAAAACAAAATAATGGACTTGAATTGAATATTGAACTTGGCATGGAAACTTATATTACTGTAACATTTACTTGATAAATGAGCCAAAAACTATCAATACATTTTATTAAAACTGAAGCTCACCTTATCAACTGGCATAGATGGGCACGCTCTGCACAAATTCCAGAATGAGCCAATCATGAGAATTTTTACAGGGTTCACCACTCACTAAATGCAATATAAAATCTTCACACTGCTGCAAGTGATTGTCTAGTGAATATGAAGAGAGAACAGGAGTGAGGGAATAGTGTAATGTGCCGGTAAAATTATCCGCACCTCTGCCACCAGTGGTGTTATGTTTAAGGTAGGCCAGCCGGGGTTTACAAGAGCGCGACGCGTCACCGATTCAACTCAGACGACTGAACTCACGCCAAAGAGACCCCTTCCCTTAAGCCTTCCTTCACCACGCTGCCGCCATCGCGTCAATCGATATGGAGCGCTCCACCCCAGTTTTGGCGTAACCTCACTAAGCCCGAGGGAACACCCCCACCCTTCTTTATCCCACTTCCAACCCCCTTACTTGAAGTCATTACAGGACGGCTAACATTTTGCGACGTGAGCCAATAATTTGCAATTTTCAGACCATTAAGTGCAATATATAATCACGATAAAAAGGTGGTAATAGTATTGTATGGACGCGGCAAGTCTCCATATTTGATTGAATGACTATACAGCTTGAAAATACTGTTATGAATCTGTTCGTCCCTATTTCAAAGTGTTTATACTGACCAAGTGCAAGTCTAGGAAGCACTGGTTTGATCCTTCACGTTCCTATGAATGAGTAATTAGATGTTTTGGAGATCTTGGTTTTAAACTGCCTCTCCTCGTTTTTTGAGTATTTAGATCGATGACTATAAGTATAGGGGATACCGAATGGGTCAATCCTGTTTGTCACAAAGTGTTTAGATTGTTCAAATACGAGTCTAGAGGATTATCGTTCAATATTGTTTGTCCTCGAATCTTTACACTGGCACTTGTTCGGTCATATTATTCTATACCTCGGTATTTAGATGGACCAACTTAGAGTTTTGGGGACCTTTCCGATCCAGTTTATTCTCCTAGTGTTTAGATAGATCAACAAAAGTATAGAGGTATCATGTCTTGATCTTATTTGGCCCAAGTGATTAGCTTGATCAACTAAAAGTGTAGAATATTCTGGCTTGATCCTGTCCGTCTATGAGTGATTCTATTGATCAAACTAAGTGCATATGAAGTTTCTGCTTGTTCATGTTTGTCTATAGGTGCTTATATTGAACGACTAAGAGTCTAGAAGATTCTTGCTTGATCCTGTTTATCTACAATTGTTTATATGATCAACTAAAAATCTAGATTCTAGAAGTTTATTGGCTTGATCCTTTTGTCTATAAGTGTTTATATTGATCAACTAAGAGTCTAGAAGATTCTAGTTTGATCCAGTTGGTCTATAAGTATTTTATATTGATCAACTAAATGTCTATAGGACCCTGGTTAGAGGCTGTTAGTCCCTGAGTGATTATATTGATTCACAATAAGTCTAGAAGATGCTGTTCGATTCCCCTTCATTACCCACTAATGTTTATTCTGACAAACTAACCACAAGTCTAGGGAACCCGAGTTTAGATGAGTTTCAATCTGAATTTCAATGTGAAAATAGGTATATCACCTTTCAATCCCTATATTTACTTATCTTTTAACTAAATGTAACCTAGTTTCAAACCTACCTCTCACAAAGCTGCCATTTTTAAGCTAAACAAGTTGCTTCGTAAAAATTGAGCATGCTGATGAGGTTACTTAAATTATTTGAGAAATTGCTCTACATTCTGATAATTTTGTGTTTAAAAAGCATTATTTAGAGCGAAAAAACTCATTCTTAAAAACCTATAAGCGTTTACTTAAGGTGGGGATGTAGTGACCGTGAGCAAAGCTAAGTGTTTTTGCAGTTTTTGTATCAAAATATTTTTGGTCAAAATTAATCAAATATTGATTCACTACAAACATTAGAATTTGATTTTCTTCACATGGTGACGTCAACAATTTGTTGAATATCTGTCAAAGGTGTCCTGAAATTTAGTTACAACTTTTTCACTTCATTTAAAAAGTTTGTCAAATAATGCCGTTATGCTCATGAGATATCACCAGGTGAATAAATTAAAATCTGTGTTTGTATTGAAGCGATATTTTATATATTTTCCCAAAAAAGTTTTGATTTAAAAGTTGCAAAAACATTGGCTTTTTTCTCGCATTCCCTACAGCCCCAACATAAACCTGGAGTAAATATTCATTTATAAGTAATTTGTCATGAATTTGTATTCATCCATATAGACTATTTCAAACACTGAGTTAAAAAATAAATTATTTTTCTACATATAAACTGTTTTCAATCATATTCATTTTTTTAATTTAATTTTGTTTTATTTAACACCGCATCTTATTACCCGTTTGGGAAAACGCACATGTACTTATTACACTGACGGGTTAGGGGTGAGAAAGGTTAAGTCTAGAGGAAGCTTATACAAATTTTCGTGGAGAGAGTGGGAAACCATTTAGGGGAAACCACCCTCAGTACACCCGACTGGGCTTGAACTCCAAGCTCCCCATCATCTCTAGTCTAGGCCATTGCGATAGTGACGCCTAAAACCATGCAGCCACCAAAGTGGGTGTCATTTTATGCATACTATCACCTTTTTATTCATTTCATCCCTTTTTAATGATGTCACCACTTGTATCCATACCCTTCCTCTTTATTCATGCTCCCGTTTTATCATAAGACACCTTTTTATCATATTACTCCTTTTTATTAACTATATTTATTATTAGGTTGTAACTACTCTCCTTCACCATCCAATCAAATAATGGACAGAGGTAGAAACAAGAGAGTTATAATTTTTATTCATATCAAACATAATACAGCTCAATGGGGGAGCGGAACATTAAAGATAACAAATACCAAGTGCCAGTATCGCCTGATGGGCGAAGTGACATACAAACACATGTCACGGCCAGAAGGGCGATACAACCATAACAAGCTAATAGCTGCCTTATAATAAGGCCCTAGAAAAGACACAGTTAACGGGTGGCCCCGGTCTGTTGATAAATTGGTCTCCTTAAAACACATTGAACGTTACAATTCCCAAATAATAGCGCAAGCCTAGCCTAAGCTCTAGCATAGCCCAAAGGACTCAACACCCCATAGTTTAACTAATACGGCCGAGAGGCTTACCAATAGCACCGAAGTGAATACAAAGTTTGCAAACCTAACAATAATAACTCCACTCATTTAAGTAAGTAATAAGTTAGGCCCCGTTGGGAGATTCAACAATCAGGTGGCCCGCGGTCCCACTATTTAGAACCCACAAACTAATAATTGCCAAACATAACAATAAACTATATATTATCTCCCTAACAACCATTAACACAAATATAGATATATGAAACGTAACAATAAACTATCTTGACCCACTAACAATCCTAGGTATATAAACATAATAAAAAAGACGGGGATTATCCCGACTAACTAACAACCCCATGTATATAATCATTAAACATTACTAAAAAACACCCGTGTTTTTCTTAGATGGTCTGCGGCCCCACATTTATCCACCTTTTTTGTTTATGCAGAAAGAACATAAACATAACCTTCTATTATATATGGCCTCCAAGAAAAAATTGCACCAGAGTGCGAATATTCCGCGAAGCGGAGATCTGAAATACAAACACGAGAACCAGATGGGTTCCCCCTTTAATAGCCATAGTCGTGAAGACGACTACCAATACCCCGCAGTCATGACTATTCGTTAAATAAATAAAGAATAATAAATAGCTACAAATTTATATGAAGTCCGAAACATTTGAATTTGGAAGATATAAATAAGATTTTAAGCTAAAGAGAATTTGATTAATTATGACGAGCCCACTTATGAAGTAAGACTCTTACCTCCTAAAAGCCCTGAGTATAATGCGTGCCAACACACCGCACCACAACACTTTTATACCCTGAAGTGATCATATGCTCTCAGAGTGGACGATAAGGGGGGGTATTATCTAGAAGCGTCCACAGAGCCTGGAGTAACAAGCACAACGCACAACATAGCCTGTAGAAGGTTCCATAATAGTCCACAAGGCTCTCATTGAAAGCGCACGGCGATGTTCACTTGTCTTTTCGTCCGATGAAGGGAAAGGTGGGGGCTCTCCGCCCCGCCCATGGCGAGCGCCAGCTCAGTCGGTTTTAGTGCGCGTTGAAGGTGGCGTCTTGTGTTGTGAAGTCGATTCCATTGCGAGTCAACCGGGACAGCATTAGGTGAGTGTTACAATCATCCCATGTTTCGTTTGTGACAAGGTACAAGGTGTTCTGTCTTACAACAGTTCCATTCCTTTTGTCATGAACTTGCTACTCATTTTTTCATCCATCTCTTCTCTTTTATTCATATCAATGATATCATCCATTTCTATTCATATTACTCCTTTTTCATTTTATTATTATTAGGTGTTCTATCTTACGACTGGTCCACTCCTTCTGTCAGTGAACTTAGACCACCAATGCACCCTGTTCTTGCTTCAGCTCCCAGAATGTTCTTATTTCATTCAAATCATCCAATATTTGATTCTTCCTTCTTCCTAAGCTCCTCTTTCTCTCAATCTTGCCTTCATTTACATCGTGCAGAAGACAGTTTATGCCTAGGATGTGTCCAATCCAGTTTGCTTTGTATTCATATCCTATATTTTATTCGTATAATCCCTTTTTAACGATAATCACTCCCTCTTATCCATATCACCCCATTTAAATCACACTCACCCTTTAGCTGTTTTTAAGTTTGGGCCCCCTAATTAATTTGCCAGTTTCATTATCGGACTTATTACCCCTCAAGTGTGATGCTATACAAAATTTACAGGGGGGACGCCTACCTAAGCTCGAATGGATTTGGGCCCAGTTTCTCATATGAAACTGGCCAACATCCATTCTGGTCTAGGTAGGCGTCATCCTGTATTTAGTATAGCATCACACTTGAGGCTATAAGTCTGACTGGAATGGCCATTTATGTTTATGTTTTCGTAATTAAGTGACTTTTAATAAGGATTTAAAAAAAAGATAATTCAGACTGTTTATGACGAGTAGATCGAGGTCAGAATCTCACGGGTATACTGAAGGTAGTTTTTCCTAAATTTTTTCCGTTTTCTTTCATGCAAATGTGGGTAATTACCTCTAAAATCGTTCCTTCCTCATCCTTACCTTACACGAGTAATTATCATAATGCGTATAGCCTAAACAGGTAGTATAATGCGATGATAATAAATAGGAAATAATAATCAAACTATGATGATTAGCAAACCGAAAATAACGAATAAAACAAATGCCAACTTTAAATTTGTTGGGCAAAATATTGTTACACTTTAGTGAACTTGATGATTTAACAGAGCTAATTTCACCGGATGAATGAAATGACATTGTCAATTTTATCCAGTGACCAAAGAAAAATGTTTTTTTTAAACGGTCCATCTGTTTTTTGCTATTTGTTCAAAATCTCCCAATATTCTTGTACGTAATAGGACTCTCAAATGAAGCTGTAACAAACCAATAAACCAATCAATATCTCCCCATTTGTACGTTATGGGGTTCTCGAAATGAAACTTTAACAAACCAATAAACCAATCAAAATATTCCTATGTAAGTTGTGGGTTTCCAAAATGAAGCGGTAACAAACCATAAAAACAAATCAATATTTTCCCATTTGTACATACTCGGGTTTTTCCTAATTGGTCCTGCTTTCTTTTCATGGAAAATGTGGGTACATTTCTTCTTGAATTCAATATTACTAATCCTACCCCTTTTAATGAAAATTAAATTTTGGCTACCAATACAAGAACTATAAATACTTCCCACTTCCTATAATTAATTTAAAACGCATACATTGTAAGTAAACAACTACGTTGACTATCTTCCTATTGATAAGTATTTCAGGGACCCTTCATAAATTAATGATGGTAAACCATTTGAATGTCAAAGTCATGACTTGTAAGTTTAAATTGTAGTCAATACATTCGACACCCCAAACACAGCTTCAAAGAACTAAGATTATAATTGTACTTCAGAAGCCTTAGGTTTGAATTAAAATTATTTGGAATAATAATTATCAGCTTTTTTAACCCCATTCTCACCTATGGGAGAGCTTGTGGTATAAGGGATACATACTAAATGCTTATTCATCTAACCACTAGGGCTATGTAAAATCCAATATTACATAGTATCAAACATTCAAGGTAGTTTACATAGCATAGTGGTTAGATAATAAGCATTTATTATGCTAAATGTATAAAATGTATTATCAATACCAATATTATAAAGGAAAGTTTTTTTTTGTAATGGATAAACTCAAAAAACTAGCGGACCTATTTTTAAAAATTTTTTTTCCACCAATATAAAGCTACTTTATCAGCGAGTAACATAGGCTATATTTTATTTTGAAAATTTAATTTATTCCATAAAAATGTCAATAGTATATTAAAATAGTCGTTGGAAAAAAAAAATTTTTGAAGGGAAAGTGGGGTTGGTGAAGGGGGCCGAGGGGGTAGGGGGCGGAGGAAAGAGGAATGAAGATGAAAATAGGAGGGAGGATAAAAAGAGGGAGGGGGCTATACAGTGATGGTAGGACTGTATTTTTTTTAAAAAATAAGTAAAAAAGTTTTGTTTTTATATTGACAGATGGATGATTTGAAGCTTTGTGTTACGGGAAATTCTTTACAATAAAATTTTTTTACGGGAAGGGGGGCTAGTATTACTATATGAAAAAAATACAACATGACTGTACGTGATTATAACATATGACAAGACGTGTATTAATCACAACTTGACAATGTGGGGAATGCCAGGCCTTCACCGTATTTTGGATTCCACTTTAAAACTGAGATCCTCCATGTCATCTCACAATCACCCTACATTACACATTAGCGTAAGTGCGTATAACCCGAAGGGGTAGTAAGACGCAGGGGCAATATCAATAATAATAATAATAATAATAATAATAAAAATAATAATGAATAAGATAGATTTTTTAAAAGGCCTATCTAAGATAGAGTTTTTTTCTTTTTCCCTTTCTGAACTCCACACACCGAAAAACTAAAACTAGATGAGTTAGACGTTTAGTCCACGTGCCATTTGGTATGATTTAAACATGATTGTAACTTTACTTAAATTGAATGATTATAAAATAGATATTCATTATTCAGTAGATGTCACCAGAAATTAAACCGAATAAGTCCTTTGAAATGTCAACATAATAAAACCTGTTCAAAGAAAAAATTTAACCTAAATGATAAAAAATTAAACCTATATATAGACTATAAACCCTAATTTACAACAGAAAGTTACCAAGGTAATTAAAACACAGCAAACAGAATCCCGACTGGTTTTTTCCAAAATTGGTTATCCATTCTTCTTCCATGCAAATAATGGGACCTTCCTCTAAATTCGACCTTATACATCCCTACCTCTTAAGTGGAAATATTTTTATAGTCCATAAGTCCATAATATGCAGTTTCTGTGGGTTCCCCTTTCGTAAACCCTGAAAGGTATCAAGCTTACCTTACATGGTTCCATCATGGTGTAGCTTATACGATGAACCAAAGTAAGTAAGTCAAGGTAAAGATGCAATCTTTCAGGGTACACGAAATGTACAAATAATACCTGTTCGTAAGTAATAGATTGTGATGATCCCTTTCTGTGACAGAAAGCAGTGTAATATATAATCTAGATTCAGGGGTTTCATAATTATATATGCGTAAAACACGAACAAGTTGTGAGGTGCGATGAAAAAACCACATGAAATAACGATGTTTCAGTTTTAAAAGGGGAATTGGTTGACCTCTGAATCTATACTATATAATTACAACTCCACTCTGTCACAGAAAGGATCCTTAAAGGCTGGTTCTTATTAACAGGAAATTATTTTGTAAACATTCCGTGTACCCCTGAAAGATTGACAGCCTACCCTTGATATAATACCATATATACTAGGTTAGTCGTTATTGCACTTAAAAATTACCGGGGGGTGATAGCTTGTAAAGAAATAAGTAGGATATATAAGTATTTTAAGGGCATCTATTTTTCAGTCGACCAGTAAAGTGAGAATATAGGAGGAGGTAACATGTTAGAGGTATTTAAAACTGCCCTTTGGAAAGTGGGTGACGTATGACAGTGACGTCACATGATAGTTACGTTATATAAATTATTGAATAAAATTTAGGGTTGAAAGAATTATATATTCTGTGACATCAAAAGCGTATGAAATTTGGGGGCAAGGGGGGTATGTATCTATGTTAAAAGCTATTTAAAAAGTATTACTTAAAGTAGGTGACGTATAACAGTGACGTCACAGAGTAGATTTTTTATTAATTGAATAAATAAGGTTTGAAAAAATTTATAGTATTCTGTGACATCAAAAGATACGACGTTTAAGGGAGGGGTAACTATGTTATATAAATTTTAAAATGTCTTACGTAGAGTAGGTGACGTATGAAAGTGACATCACAATAGTATAGAAGGCTACTAATTGAATAAATCAGGTTTAAATGATTTTATTATATTCGTCCTAGACTGATGTGGTCCCATTTTGACGAACATATTGTATAGTATTTTGTTTGTCATAAATCTGTGACGTAATAAGTGTAAAACGTGAATAAATCAAATTTTAATAAATATTTTTAATTCATTCTAAGCCACGCACAAAACACCGTATCCTCAATACTGTGGTTGTCATGTTTATTAATGACGTCATATTTAAATAGACTAAAAAAGTGGTAAAGTCTATATTTTTTAAATATGAAATATATGATTTTACTATAAATACAAAATTTTTAAACAGTATAAAAATATTATGAGAAATGTAAAGTTTTCTCACAAGTGAGCATATGTATATTGGTAACCTGCAATAGACAAGTAAAAACGAGACGATGACAATCTGCTTTTCAGGTTTTAAGTTGTTGTTTTAGGACAGTTTCCTAACCCACGGAAGACTTAATTTAAAACTTTTTTTCAAATAAGCCCATATTGGCAGTACAAAGAAGGGAGCTTTTAGAGATCATTTGATTAATAATGAGGGGAAAAGCGGTTGATCAGCACACCATGGTTCACCAGAATTTTAAAATAATGTATAAAATAACATTAGGTTGTGTATTTAATCATTGAATCTACAGATTATGAGTGGTAAGTTAATTTTTTTCTTTTATTTCCCAAATTTATAAATGATTATATACTATTTTACACTCTTATTTGATAAATAAGACATGTTTTAAACACAATAATTAATAAATATGATTTTTAAGGAAGTCCACTTTCGACTACAATCAGTGTATTTGTTTAGTATAGTTAACTTTGTATATAAAATTTAGATGAAATTGAAAAAAATTTGTATCCCCAATTTGACAACAAGAGATTCCAGTTTTAAACAATCGGTATAGTTGTAAAAATAAAACTCTAATAGTCTTAATTTTCAAACATATGATTATCTATTAAAACATTATTTGAGAAAACTTTTCTTATAAAAATCAATAATTACACAGATGTTATACATAGATTTTGAACCTCCGCATTATTATATCAAACTAGATATTAGGAGAAATAGGGGACTTTCCGATGTTTAAAATAAATTTTAACTTTTACTAAACTTTTCTTATTAAAACTATTAATAGCCAATTATAGAGTAAAGACAAATTTACACTATTTATTAATTTAAAATTTTTGAACCTGAAATTGTTTATCTACCAGGGAGAATAGGAAATTGAGATGTTTCGAATTAAAATGTTTTTAAATATCATGTTTTACTCTCTCTTTGAAAATATTAAAATATTAAAATTTACATTTTAGATATTAAAAAAGAGTTTTATTATATTTTATTTTTCACTCCACGGGATTAGAAAAAAAAACTATTTTTTTAAAAAATTTTTCCCAAAAATGTCATGTTTAATTTCACCTTTTACTCTCTTTATAAAATATCATAAAAATAACCCAAATACATTAGATTATGTAACGTGTCAATCATTAGATTAAACAGCTACAAATAAACAATTAATATTTACTATAATTACGCAAGAAAAGGATCTATCGTAACTTATTTAATATGAACTACCTCAAAGTTTATTTTCTCGGACTTGATCCAGTCTACTAAATCTACGTTTTGGGCCCCTACGTTCAATCACGTGGTTGGTCAAAAATATTGTCTTTGGACAATTACTGTACTAAATATCAAAGAAAAAGGTTTAATATTATTGTACTTATGAATAATATACTTTAACGCTTTGCTTTCCGTTGGATGAAGCTGGATAGACTTATGCACGCAGCCATGTGGTCTACACAAAAATAGTAAAAATACATTTATATCGCAAATCCTCATGAAAATAATATGGATGCTAAATAATATAATTAAATACAGATACTTTTTAAATATAAGATGCTTTAGTGGAAACTCACCTCAGCAAGTAGTCTACAGATATCATAAATTCCACATTTGAAGAACAGAGGGTTTTCAATCATGGCCACAAAACACAACATGTTAACTTAGCCGGGTCTGTGAAGGGAAGACTGTACTCAAGAATCGACGCAGTGCCCTACTGCCCCCTAGCGACTCTGGCGGTCGGCCAAAGAGCCTCATGATCTTCTTTTGTTTTTCTCCTAACTCCCAGCTTCATTCGTCCTTATTCCCGTCTATATTTATAAATTTATCACTCCCCCTTCTTTTTTAAATGTTCGTGCCCTGATTGACGGTATATAAAGGCTGATCCGCGGAATCACAAAACGGAGCGGTTCTACAGCACTAATAGCGAAGGAAGGAAACTTTGCCCGTCAGCAACTGAAGAGGAGGAACATGGAGTCTGGGCGTTGGGTTCATCACCATAACCGAATCGAAGGAGGATGGATCGTCCGATTCAACTCTGCGTTAACATGGACAGTATTTTTGGGGGTTTATTTATGTAACCAGCCGTCCTCGTCAAGTCCCGGGACTTGGTCTCTAATTTTGTTAGGAGAAATTTAATCTTAACTACTTTTTAATTAAGTTTAAGTAATATTTATCAAAAAAGACTGTGACTCTTTTTATATAAAAAATGTTTTTTAAAAATTCTTTGATTTTAATTTAAATGTGTAATTAATTTCCCGACATGTAAATTTTTTTTGTTAATTATGTGTCCTTCAGTCTGATGGACAAGCCAGGTTCGAGTGACTCCTTAAGTCAAATCCGGGCCACTATATATGTGTCCTTTGACACTGTCCTTATACAAAAAGCCTGGCTTAGAAAGTAGACGTTTTTAGTTTTTGGATTTACAGAAATCCACAAGTTCCACAAATCTTTGAATCAAAATTAATCATGACCCCCCTGAACGTCATGAGCATTAGTTCACGGTTATTGATGGTTACCACCAGGTTGTCAAATGAACGTCTCCATACCCCATAAAAAAAAAGACAAAAGTAGATTCAAAATATATTTTATCGAATTACATAGATTTAAAATCAGTGTGTATTAAAGCTGTGATAAAATGAAGGGAGATAGGCACGAATGTTTAAATCCTATTGCTGGACTTTCAAACAGAATAAAGACAATCCTCATCGTTTTTAACATGCAGACGTTTGAGTCAAAAAGAACTCGACAATAAATATATAATGGTTTTTGATGATTTCAAGGGCCAAGCAAAATAGTGCTATAACCGACGACTTTTTTAATGCACGAGCCGAATTTTCTTTGCGTGCAACATTATTGTGTAAAATGCATATTTAACGATAATATGGAAAGGATTGCGAACAATGCGGGTAAAATTCCATTCCGTCTGGGAGAACTAGGTAGACAGCTTTATCGAAACCTGAGACCACCGAAGCCTTTTTTCCAAATAAGATTATTTGTTCTAGCGCACAGCTCGGGGGGCTTTGACGCGATATTAGTCCTAAAATATATTCTGTCACTTTGACTGGGACGACCAAAATCTGCATGGACGGAACTAAAATACTATCCATGACTATGTACCAATAGAATTTAAAGACAGCCCTGTCTCCTACCTATGCCATGAGAAAAGATCCCGAAAAGTTCCTATAGGTCTAATGGATGTAAAAGCTTGGGTTAATAAGCTGTCTGATCCGTTGCTTCCAACATTATTTATGGATACAGAAAGCACTACTAAAACTAGCAAGACTGATTTGACTTAACTACAACCACTCCTAATGAAAGAATGGGTGGATGTGAACCTATACAAGAAAGGAATGAAAACCACATTTCCCTTCGACTGGTAAGTTCAGGCTTTTGCCATTTTGATTTCTATAAATCAATACGTTCGTCGTTTGCATTAACCATTGGGGGCTTATAGATAAATATATATATATATATTTTTTTAAATTTTAGAATGTTTAAGTTACTGCACCAACGATGACTGACTTGACTGCAGTATAAACCGTAGAAGTTTTTAATAGAGCAAATGGCACGGGAAGCTCAGGAGTCTGGTTTGGCCGACGATATTGTTTTCGGGTCAATTATTGGGGGCTGAAAGCACAGTGTCAACAACAATATTAACACGGACTCTACTGAGAGAAGACCAAGACCCATTTCATAATTTCCCATGACGATGAAGTCGACCCCCTATTATAATATATTAAGTTCTGCTCCGAAAGTGACAGTGAATGTAGCGATGAACCGGCGAAATTGGGATTGAAATCGAAAATGCAAACGAACCAATTACAAGAAAAGGAAAATAGGCAAATTTAATAAAAAAAACTTTAGGGAAAGAAGATGCGAAACTGCGGTGAGGAATACAATCTAAAACCCGAGGGAAAAGTGAACAAAACGAAGGCTTGGAAAACCTCCTTGCCCACAACTGTAAACTCAAGTGCACTGAGAAAATTGATGAGAACTATCGGAAAGAGATTTTTGCAATGTTTTGGGGAATGGGAGACTTGCAAAGACAAAGAGAATTCATAAAAGATAGCACAAAAGGCAGTTGTTCCCAAGTATCAGAGGATTACATTGAATCGTAAAAGGTAAAGGGGCTCTAACCAATCATACTGATAACGAAAGATGGAGAAAAATAACGGGTAAAGCAAACAATTTTTTAAAAACACTTTTGACCTATCGGACAGAGCTATTCGACAACCTTTGAAAAACAGACAAAAGCACAGGTGTGCTAAGCTGGAAATGAGAGGAAAGCATGGAAAGGATCGAAAGTTGGATAAAGAATTCGTGAAGAGTGCAAAGGATCACATAGAAAAAATTCCCAAAATCCAAGTCATTACTGCAGATCTCAAAGTTTTTCGGTAGTAAATCGAGGTGGAAAATCTATCGCCGAACTTCACAAAGATTATCTAAAAGAAAGAAAGGAGTAAAACCTTGCAGGAATCAGCTACTAGCCAGTACAGAGCTAATTTTTTAGGTCATACAACCTTTCTTTTTTCACACCGAAGAAAGATCAGTGTGATTTTTGTTTTATTACCAAAACACGAAAACAAAATACGACAGAATATGAGAATCATATTCTAGAAAAGGACTTGTCCAACTGGAAAAGGAGAATGACAATAAAACCACAGATTCAACCGTCGTAGCAGTATACGACCTACAGCGTGCTGTCATGTCCGCAGGGGAGGCGTCTTCCTACTACTACATTTAAAAGCTAGCCGTTTACAATTTAAACGATTTCTGAACTGAAAGGGCGACAAAACGGTAAACTGTTACACTTGGATGAGACACAGGGAAAAAGAGGCGTGATTGAGATTGGGGGCTGTGTGCGAAATATCTGCAACATTTAAATGACAAAGCTGACTGGTCCAATAGACTTGTCTTTTAAAAGCGATAATTTTTTGTGGACAACAAAAAATTAACTTTATGATGGCAATGTACAAATATGCTGTTACAACATTAAAAAACATAAAATCTATCACACACAAATTTTTAGTAAAGGGCCACACCCAAAACGAGGGATTCGGCTTTACTCAACCATTGAAAAAGAAGTTAAAAGAGCACTCTGAAGTGGGCCGATATACTTACCTTCCCAATACGCCATGGCCATGAAAAAAGGCAAAGAAAAAAGGGCAAGCAGCTCTGAAGGACTCCCAAGTAATTTTACCCATGTTGGACATTCGAATGTTTAAAGTAAAATTAAGACGACGGGAACTTTTACTTCAAAACATCCTACGGATCACATGCCTGGGAGGAGGGGAAGAAAGGAATAAACGGGCAATGGGAGCGTGAATCCTGTTCTGATGCAAAACTTATTCAAGAGACTTACCATTGATGAGAAGAAGAAAAAGGGTATCCTAAAGTTAGTTACCCGCTGGGATAATACCGTCAATTTTTTCAGATTTTTTTAAAAATTTGTGAAACTTGAAGTTTACCATTAAAGGGAAAATCAATATTATGTTAATTGTTGTTTGGAAAAAAAATTTGTGAAGCAATAAATTATTTTTTTCATTGACAACATATCTTTTTTTTTTTAACTAAAAACAGGTTCCAAAGAAGAAGCCATTATGACACAAAAGCAAATATTACACTGATTTTTAAAATCATACTGGGCATATCTGCATATTTAATCTTAATTTTAAGCAAATTTCCGATTTAATTTGCAACTACTACTTCAATAAGCAGTATTCGTCTAAATTTATTCATGCATAAGGTGGCAATTGAGGTGAACCAAACGGACGTTAAATGTAAAATATCACATGCGAAAACTTTAAAGTGGCCAGGGGAAAAATATCATTTTGCAGATATGTCGGTTTGAATACACACCGCGACGACCTATAACAACCTCGAAAGACACTTTGCGTAGAGGTCTTATTTAGAGACTTTAATTAATTATGGTTTATACGCCTCCGAGACCCACCTGGTGAACGGTATGTGATTTTTTGATACCCCTGCCGCGACCGTGAACTTGCTGCAGCCACAAGAAAAAATGCTTTGCCACCCAGATTAGACTTGTTAAAACACCGGTCAACTTGGTGGGACGTTCACACGCTTAAATATTTAATTTTTGACAAATTTCTATTGAAAAAGGTCTCCATGCGCGTTAAATAACTTCGCAACAAAAAGAGTTTTACGCTGACAATATAATAACCGTCGTCCGGTTGAAAATTTAGACGCCAAACCCTCTTTGTCAAATACGTAGGGAAATGTCGCCCACTATTTCACTCGCTAAGAAAATAAAATATTACTAAGGCCGGCCCAATACTACGTCAATCAGTGACGTCAATTCTGTGACCGTACCCAAAGATCCAGGTCTGTGAGCCCAAACAATGTTTTCCAAATGGTTATCCCTAAAAAATTGTTATACACATTGGTATCTAACGAGCGTTAGTTGTCAGTTTGAACACAAATTCGTTTCAACTTATTCATACAAACATGGATCGTTTCGTCCTATATGTAATGGGATCCAAAAACATTTTTCCTATTTGATAAATTTTGAAAAACGTCCCGCACGTCCACTCTCGCCAAAGGGCACGTTATTTACGGGATTGGGGATAACACCACCAAAAAAAGGACAATTATTTACGGGGAAACAAGTTCAAAAAAATTTTATTTAATGCTGGCGTCTGACTTGACTCCCGATAGTGAAAGACAGGACTCGCCCCAATCAGCCTTCAGACAGAGGGGAAGCGTGATTTTTTGAGTTACAGTTTAAGACAGACCTTGATACCACCATAAACCCATTTGTTCTACTTTGATATAGGGGACGGAGTCGATAGATTTTTAATCGGGAAGGGAAAATTAAATTATTAACACCATGAATTTGCATAAGATAGACACACTACAGCAGCACCAAATTTAGTTTTATAAAGGAACAATTCCTTCGCACAAATTACACAAAAATTTTACTCTTCTCGCCTTATTTGTGGTCAATCTAGAACCCTCACCACTAAACCTGGATCCCACTGGTTGGTTCTATATTTTTCCAAATTTGGGGAGAATTTGGATACATATGCCGGACGACCGAGCCTAGCGATGACTAAACTCATGAATAAAAACCGAGACGATGGATGTACAATAGAAAACGAATCCAAGCTATAGCGCCGATGTGGTGCTGCCACTATTGCTGTCTGTTTTCCGTTGCCAAAGCAGACGGCTGGATCCTGAGGAGAATCACAAACCTGTTCTCCGTCACCAACATAAAGCTTTAACGATCGACTGGCCGTCACGTTGTTCAAAATGACACTTCAGTAGCTGTACAAGCCGTACCACCAGAGGTTTTCCAGACTTTTGTTCCAGCATTAGATATAAAAAAGGTATACTCTAATATTATTTCATCATTTGTAATCAATTATCTGACAGAATGAACATCATCATGTTGGCCATCTTTGATTTTTCATCTAACGTCAACCTAAAAAAAAAGTCGCGGTCATCGAACAGCGATAATTTTCAAACAACGTTTAAAAATTCTCGTGCTCTCAATTCAATAAAACCACCGGACTGTGCTACTCCAAATTTATTTCAATTCTAAAGAAAATTATAAATTAAAAGCGTCGTACCTTACACATATAATAAACCCAAAAAACCAGTTTCTTGTTTCCCCTCTCACAGGGGGGACATTCATTTCACTACGCCAGGACTATAAATTCCCCTTTGTAGATTTATTCAACTCCAATTGTTGGGGGTGTACCGCTCCTTGTCACGACATCACGCTGTGCGCGTAAAAAAAAATGCAAACGCCTTGGCACGATTCGTCAGATTTTACAGCGTGGAGAAATTGTATTAATTATGTCCAATCAGTGAATACGATGGTGACGACGATGCTAACTTTTAAATTTTGACGACTGATGACTATAGGTCATCAGTTCAGACGCATACAGCGATGGAGAAGGTGGCATGCAGCTGTAAATATGGGGAAGGATATTCTCCCGTCCGGGCACCAAAGATCAACCGGAAGATTCACAACCGTCGTTGGCGATCAAGACTTTCTACCTAAACGACAAACAAAAACAGACATGTAGCAGGGGGCCTCTTTTCCCAGCCACTACTTATTTACGCTCACGTGATGTTTTCGTCAATTTCCAAACGTTTAATACTCACCGTTTCCCAAATGGAACTTTTTTGTCAAAGAAATGACGTTTTGGTCCAATTGTGTGGCGAACTGTGTAAATTTGAGTCAAACATGGACGACTTTAACATAGTTTTAAAAAAAACTGTTTGGCGTATGGAATTTGAGTCTGAGTAAGAAAAACACTTGGCTATATTTGTCTACGGACAAATTAAAAAAATCTGTACGGTCTTTAAAAATATATCACACGTCATGTAAAATATCCCACCATCCTAATGTATCGGTATTCATAAACAATGTCCTGCCCTCCAAATCGTTTGTCGACCCCTCCGATCCATCCCATATTTAGACCATTATTTTTGGGAAAATCATTGTATTTTTTGTATGGCAATAATAAATTGTGAAAAATGCTATTTTTTAATATTTAAAATTAAAATGTGAAAAAAGTCATTTAAAAATTTTAATTTCTTCTAATATTACCCTCCTATTTAAATGATATAATTTGTAGTAAGAGTCATATAACTTTAAAAAAATAGGTTTACCACATTAGAGTCTATCTAAATATTAAAGTCATTAATAAACAAGACAAGTATAGTATTGATGGACACGGGGTTTCGTGCCCCTCTATTTAATTGAGTATTATAACTTACTTTTATAATGTAGTCTTATAACCCTTAGAAATACCTCTAAATATGACGTCATTAATAAACCTCATACTCTTGTGACGTCCCCTGTCATACGTCACATACTTTTCGTAAGACGCTTTTAAATACCTCTAGTATAGTTTACCACCTCCTGTTCAATCGTCATACTCTTTGACTTCACAGAATATAATAATTATTCAAACCTGATTTTATTCAATTAAATAAACGTCATTATCTTGTAACGTCACTCTGTCAAACGTCACCTACTGGAAGTAGGACACTTTTAAATTTCCTCTAATAATTATTCCCTCCGATATTCGCACTTTTTGGTCAACTTAACATAGATGCCCTTACCCCACATATATGTGGATGATTTTTCCCAAAGTGATTACTAAGATAATTATTGAGCCTTGAAAATCACTTTTTAAAATGCTTTTATGTGAAAATATTATAACCAACATTAGCTAACACAAAAATCCGTGTTAGCGTTTTTTTGATCTGAGATGTTTTCATCTCTGAAAATTGGGTTTGAGGGTTTGGGGGTTACCTCCCTCTTCTCGCATTGAATTTTGTAACACGAGCTGTAATTGATTTGTAATGGCGTATTATTAATCAGAACCTCTAAATTAACCCAAAATTTGTGTTGTCTGAACTCTCTCAGGATCACAGTTTCCTTGAAAACCACATGTTAATTTTCATTACAGGTTGTTAGTGACTTGACCCTGTCTCCCCCACTGCCTAAATAAATTTTTAATTCATTATGGGTAGAGTTTTTGGAATATAACCCGATCTACGACATATAGCCTTTATCAACGACTATCAGGGCGTCCACAAGTACCTGTCGGATAAGTACATCACCATAGAAAAACGTCCATTAATGTTAATGGTGAGGTTATCTTCCCCAATACAAGTAAGCGCGTGAAATCGTGCTCTAACCTTAAACAGTTTAGCAGTGGCAATTTCTAAAACGAATTCTAAAAGGGTAAAGGGCGCACTTACCACTGCATCCTTGGGAATTAGGTAAACACATTTTTAACATGATATAGATAGCGTTAAATCACGGGAAAACCCCTGGCGATTGGGGTCCATCAATCAGAGAACTTTTCGGGGAACTCACCAACAAACTTCAGGATAACGGTTCGGGAAGCTACATTAACACCTTTGTATCTGGGGGCCCCAAGAATTACGCGTACCGATTTTTTGTTAGTGAATATTCTGCCAAAAAAACTATGTGCAAGTTTTGTAGGATCGCAAAAAACATGGCAATCGGAACTACGTTAGTTTAGACTTAAGCAAGTGACTTTTCCCCCAACAGGCTGTGGAAAAGGCACATACAGATACCACACAAAATTGTAAGAAATGGTCTTGTGATTGTATACACCGTAATTATAGAAAAAATTCTAACGCCCCTGTACACCAAAAACCCACGGATAGTAATGATTATTAATACGATGTCGTTTGGGTATCAAAGTCATTGTAAACGCGCTGCCACCACTAAATGGTGATAATTTTTACAGGCTAAACGAACACTTTTTTTTCTTTCACTATAGACAGTTCCACTGACAATATTTTTCAAGGATTCGAAAAAAAAAAAATATCTTTATTTTACATGAAAACACGCATTTAATTTTTTATTGCTTTATTCTACGCACCCAGGATATTTTTTTATTCTTTTTCGACCAGTACAAACCTTCAATTACAAGATTATTTCTAGTCAAATGTGATTATTTATTTTTATAAATTTTTTTTGTACACACTATTAATAAGACTTTGCTTTAATTTTTGTTTTTTTCGATTTTTTTTATTACCGAGACCAGTATGAACTATTCCCACTACGACATCAACAAATGGTTATAATTGATTCCTATACACCGAAACATGTATACTTTCCAAGGTGTGAGCTATGCTTAAATAAATATCTAAAAATGGATTTGTGAAGTTACGCTTGTAAATTAAAAATTAATTTATAAAACTTTTTTATTTTTTTTTAACATATACACCCAAACATACTCCCTTTCCCTAA
>JBCFYV010002467.1:0-37385 GCA_039000515.1 Timema cristinae
CGGACAGCCACTTGGATTGTGTGAAGGATAAGAACACCGCCTATGATATATGGCAAGTGCTTTGTAATACTTACGCTCGTAAAGGTATTGCTAATCAGCTTTTATTACGCAAAACCTTGTTGATGATGAAATTTGATCCCTCTTTAGAGGCCCTTGAATTGCATTTTATTATGTTTGATCGTACCATTCGGGAATTGAAATCGTCGGGAGCTAACCTCGAAGAATTAGATGTCTGCCATCTTCTCTTGACTATGCCATCTGAATATCAAGTAATTGTCACTGCCATAGAGACATTATCTGCTGATAATCTCAACCTGGCATTCGTAAAAACGCGCCTACTTGATGAGCAGAGCAAACGCCAAGCAGAAGGTATCGATGGATGCAGCCAATCATTCTCTAGCGCTACTGATTGGAAGGCTAGAAAATTGAAATCTTCGCAGCCGGAATGTTGTCACAATTGTAAACAAAGCATTTCAAAGCAAGTTACTGGTAATACATGTTTTTTCTGTCATAAATCTGGTCATTTTCATTCGGACTGTCCAAAATTGAAAGGCAAGAAGCAGCAGAATAATTCAATACATAAAGCAATGCACCCTACATGACAGGAATGAAGGGGTGGGGTGCAATTAAACATAGCATAGTAAGAAAAAGATATACATTTTATTTTCAAGGGACATTATACAAAAGAGTAGCAGATCACTGTGTATTACAGGAAATTGGTTGTCTACTTAGTAAAGGGCAATGCAGCCAGGCTAAAATGTAGCACTCCCTATATTTTCCATGAATGACCATATACACTCGTTCAGCATTCATAGTGCTTGGATTATGTAGTGAGCGCTCTGCCCCATACTCCCTCGGGCAGCAGTCCACATACCTATATTTCAAGAATAATACAACCACATTAGAAATCCATACGCATGAAGTGCAAAGTAACATCAACAATCAAAACTGGTTAGGGGAGGTGTACATTACACAACGCAAATAAGTTCACGAGATGGTGGCTAAGTATCTCGTCTAAAAGGACCCAACAGAGAAGAGAACTGGGGCGGCCAAGACGGTCAAGCCTCAACTTGGTGCACCCAAAATGAGAGACCATCTCTATACCCCAGTGCAACAGTTAGCTGGGTAACTGGGCCGAACGGCCAGCCTAATTAGGCCAACAGTTAAATCAGTCACACCCTAGGAAGGCGGGTAGGTGCTCACTTACATAAGGTTCATTACCACATTTATAGTCGCCCACACGCATCAGCGTTATTACAAATAAACTACCAACTATAAATCTATGACGCTCCTTTAAATCAGGGCAACTTAATAACCTGTCTAACGGATACCTAATATACTAACACATAAATATAAAAATAGACGTAGCATCTACTAAAGTCTCGGAAAACACATAGGTCAGCTAATCCCATAACTCTAAGCACTTTTAGTATGCAATGTGAACTCGCCCTTAGTTTGGAAATAACTGAAGCCCCGCTCTGAAAGAGCTGTCTATAGGATCAGAGTGTGCGTCAGTGACAAACATTCACACGCACTAGTAAATAGATCGTCGAATAGATGATTAGCCAGAGAGTCTAGCTAGTGAGTAACCTTCCCCTGGTAGGTCTAGTTACAACACCTGATTATTCCTTCTATATCAGGTCGCAAGCTCTGAAGGCAGGGCAGATGTCCGGCCTCCAGTCCCATGCACTCTAATCGAATGCAGTCCAGCAGGCTCCGTGGCGTACAGGCACGATCCAGTGAGTGTGCGAGCAGGGGTGTACCAAGATGGTGTGTACCAGGGTAGCACCAGGTGTGATAACTGCGTAGAGTACCGCCTCGGTGCCACGAGTAGACCAATAGTGTAGCTGGTAAGAATGATGCGTGGACGACAGTGAGTAGGACCCACACCTCAAATGCAGCATTCCAGCAGGCTCCGCGGCATGTCGGCAAGATACTCGGGATGAGCGAGCAGGGGTGTACCAGGGTGGTACCAGGCGCCGAGTCGACAGAGGGTACCGCTTTGGTACCAAGAGTAGACAAACGTTGCAGTAGGTAGGAGAGAAGCGTGGATGTGAGCGAGTCAGATCCACACCATATCAGATGTAGCAGATGGTTAGTATTCCAAATTAATGTAGCGAGGGCTAGCTGCCGCGATCCCAAGGTTGGCGTCCACGGGAGTCCATTCGCTTCAACTAGACCAGCTATTACCAGTCGTACTGCTAGTTGACTAGGTCGAGCGTGAAACATATACACTGTACTCAGGCAAAATAGTAGTTCTATCCATTAGTGTAGTGTTCTAGCAGTTCACCATATTTCTATGTAGAACTAAGCGAGACGGCTCTGAGCCTGCAAGTAACACCACACGGCGTGTCCAGAGATTGGATGAAGCGGCGAGCTCGTCCCAGCTCGGGAATACACTTGATACTCTACTGGTTGACGGGGCTAGGAGTCGAGCCCGTGTCTGCAAGGGACTAAAACTGCGCCTGCGTGATCAGTTATAAAAAGAAGAGGGGATAGACTAAACAAAAGAATGTCGAATAAAGCGCCTCTTCCATGGAAGAACAATTTAAGATAGTGAACCAATTGAGAATATATGAAGAACTTGGAGGAAAATAATTGGTGGCGTGAAGATATTACACTAAGGGTTTACGTAATCAATGACTTGTGCGAGCTAATGATAATTAGCTAGGCACAGCAAATGTAGTTGAAGCTAGTGATGATGAATTTAGTTTGACTGTGTTAACATCAGTGGCTTGTTGTGATGGAACATATGATCAGTGATAAAAATATTAGTTTGGTCTCAAATAAGAGACACCTATCAAAGTCTATCAAAATAAAAATTGCTAAAGCAGGATCGATGTTGTGTGCTGAAGAGATCGGAGATATACACGCGTCTGTGACTCACAAAGGTAATCAAAACTTTATCAAAATTTCCAATGTACTTATTGTCCCTGGATCACAATTTAATTTACTCTCAGTTAGTAAAATGGACGCTAATGGGCTTAAAGTTGTGTTTGAAAAGGGGAACGCTACTATTTTGAAAGGCAATATTTTGGTGGCTGCTGCCGCTCGATCTGGTAAAGTGTATACAATGTCTCTTTTGCCTCGTGAAAAAGCATGTGCTGGTGTTGCTAGTTCCATTGTAATATCATCTGATTTGTGGCACAAGAGGCTTGGTCACATTGGCAAAACCGGTTTAGATCACTTAAGTAAAATTGTAGATGGAATCAAGGTTGATCAAGGATAGATCTCTGATTTATGTGAATCTTGTATACAGGCTAAACAAACGCGTCTTCCTCACACAAAGCCACGCATTAGAGCTAAGCGCCCTTTGGAGATCATACACAGTGATCTTGTAGGGCCTATTAAGCCCATATCATATGATCAAAATAGGTATATGCTTACCCTGATTGATGACTATAGTCACTTTACAGTCATTTACACTCTAAAGGAAAAGTCTGAAGTGTTTACCTACTTCAAACAATTTGAAGCTATGGCAACAGCTCACTTTAATCTAAAGATAAGTCGCTTTAGGTCAGATAATGGTGGTGAATTCTTGTCGAAGGAAATGCTAGATTATTTAAAAAAGAAAGGTATCCAGTCAGAGTTTACGATCAGGCATACCAGTCAGCAGAACGGGGTCGCAGAAAGAATGGGACGTAGCATTATGGAGAAAACACGTTGTTTACTCCTTCATTCTTCTCTTGATAAGTCACTCTGGACGGAGGCTGTTATGACTGCAGTCTATCTAATAAACAGATCACCTACTAAAGCTCTTGAAAACAAGGTTCCAGCAAAACTGTGGTATGGTGTAAAGCCTGATATGTTAAAACTGAGGGTTTTGGGCTGTTTAGCATATCTTCGATTACCTAATCAAGTTCTTAAAAGTAAACTTGACAGCCGCCCGAAAAAGTGCTACTTTGTTGGTTACTGCCCGAATTGGTACAGGCTGTGGTGTCCATAGGAACGAAAAATCATACGTGGGCATGATATAAATTTTGATGAACATTCGTTCATAACCAGTGATGTTGTTGGTTCAACACCCTCTCGAGCTATTGAGGTAATCAGTTCGACTCCAAATGAAGCTTTTAGTGAGGAATTGCAGGAGGAGCCGTCTTCAGGAGGAGAACCAGAGGCAATTTCGGACGAAGAAGAGACTCCTGGTGAGGAACTTGAACCTCTGCGTAGGAGCACGAGACCTCGCACTGCACCAGCGTACCTAAATGACTATGTCACATTGGCTCTTGGTGCTGAGTAATTTATTGACAACTTGCCAGAAACCTTCGATGACATCTATAGTAGAGATGATGCCCAGCAATGGATGGCTGCAGTTGAGGAAGAGATGTACTCATTGAAGAAAAATTAGACCTGGACCCTTACAGAACTGCCATCCGGTAAACGAGCTATCAACTGTAAGTGGGTCTTCAAGATGAAGCTGGATGAATATGGACAGCTTGACAGGTACAAGGCAAGGTTTGAAGCAGCCACCTGGCTTCGTAAATGACAGAAACCTTGTTTGTAAGTTACACAAGACCCTCTATGGATTGAAGCAGGTACCACGGGAGTGGAATTCTAAACTTGACAAATTTGTGAATTCTGTTGGATTTAAGCAGTCTGAAAATGAAAAATGTATATATTTCGACTTCAGCAACAGCATAAAAACTTAAGTTTTGGTTTACGTAGATGACATAATTTTGGCGGGAAACAATCTGCAGAAGTTGAATGACATCAAAACATATCTTATGTCAGAATTCGAGATGAGGGATCTTGGAGGTTTGCACAACTTTCTAGGTATAAAAATTGATCAGAAAACTGATGTTATGTCCCTTAGCCAAACAACCTACTTGAAGAAAGTTCTCAAGAAATTTGGTATGGAACAATGCAAACTGGTCAAGACACCGATGGAGGCCAAACCACCAGAAATAACTACAACAGAATGCATAATAAAAAATAAAAAAAACAGTGCCGTGAGCTTGTTGGTAAGTTGATGCATGTGATGCTCTACACTCGCCCTGATCTGAGCTTCTCAGGGAATTTCTACAGCAGGTATCAGAGCAATGCAACAGAAGCTCACTGGATTGGACTCAAACGAATACCACGATACATTCAAGGAACACTTGAAGTTGGTCTCTTCTTTCCGAAGAACTGTGATGCCCTCCCCTACAGCCGACTTGGTTTTCCCCCTCCCCTACAAACCCTGGACATGTTGTTTCTTGCCGATTAATTATTAATTATTGTTAATTAATTATAGTTGATTAATTATTGTTAATTAATTGGTAGGATAGAGGTGTTGGAGATTTTATTTATTGCAGGCATACGCCGGACATGTTGGTTGTTAATTAATTAATTGGTAGGATAGAGGTGTCGGAGTTTTAGGGTGTTTTAGTTTATTTATGGGCATACAGTCCTTGACGTTGCGGCAGGAGGGGCTCGGCACGAAGCTTGCGCTACGGCTGACAGGCCTAGAATGAACATCGGCTCTTCTGTCACAAGGCTCTGTCCCGGGGGTGGGATAGAGGCGTTTTTATTCAACGATTAGGGCGCTGTAGTTTATTTGCTGAAGCATAGAGCCACCCGGGCCTCGCGCTCCACGATTTTAGTCTTTCTCCCCGGTTGACCGCTAGCAAATGACGCAAGCATCTCCAGCAGGGGCACGCCACCTTTTGATGACGAACTCACCCTTTCACTTTCCGGAGCACGGGAATTCTCCCTCCCCACCCCTCCCCCTAGAGCCGGGGTTGTTCATCCTGAGTTTCTCCCTCCCCCCGGTCATTACCTTCTGGGGGTGACGAACCGAGCAATAACCTCCACTCACCTTTAGGAGTCATTGTGTTTCTCAAAATAGACACCTAGTCTCAGCAAGACAGCTCGAAAACTCCCGTTAATCGGCCAGTTTCGCTTTTACATCCCATAAAAGTGGACATGTTTTGGCCCAAGTCTATGACAGCTCTCTCACACACACATCCAACTTGTTGGTACTTTGGACTTGCGGGCAACGACCGCCTCAATGCACTCAACATTTGCGAGAGTGAGAAAAAAGCCCATGTGGTACCCGCGTTTGCTATTCATTCATATTCAGGAGATATAAACACCGTGATTTTTCCTAGATATTTTACTTATAAACTTACGTAAAAGTTATTATTTATTTTATCAAAATATATATATATATATATATAGCCGCCATGATTCTTTTCTCTGGGTATTTAACATAGGAACATTTGTAAAGGTTATACATTATTTAATAAAATGTAGTCGTCGTACTCGTCTGGTATGGTTAATTGACGAGGTTGGAGTTCGAACACTATCCTATTAAACTGAGGATATTTCCAACTCTCCCTCCCCCTCATAAATACTTTAATCATTCCTGCCTCATTAGCGTATTTAAACTATTTTATAAGTAGTATTAATACCGTTAATTAAATATAGATATGCCTGTGCTAGCACAAGATGCCGAAAAAAGTCATAATTACTAATTTTATTCGTTATATACTTTTCAATGTTAGTTCGTAGTTCCAACTCATCATTGGTCATCTTTAAAAATGTCTCACGTGCTTGTCCAGGGCTTGTGCAAAAAAATGTAGGCAGTCTAATTTATAGTACTCAAAAACACAAAGAGCTGAAGTATTCGAAGACGATTGCTAAAAGTAGAACATCGTTTAAAACATATAAATTTTGATAATCTTACATAGTGTTGATTTCAAAATGACGAATAGAAAAAATGTACCTTCATCTTCGTGGAGGGAGGGTTTGCAGGGAGGGAGAATGGAAAATCTATTAGAAAAACTTCTCGAAGTGCACCAGCATTTTGCAAGGAGGGAGAATGTAAAATCTATTAGACTCGGTAATTGTATCTGTATAACGAATATGAAAACGGGTATTTAGCTTAACATTGCAAGTAACATAAAGAATGACCACATGGTTTAAGGCGTTACTATAGAAAAAGACTATACTACTAAATATGGGAGGAATTCGGAGTTTTAAGTGTTTGCTATAATAATTACGCTAATAGAGCAGCTGCGAGCTTGTTCATTCTGTGTGCGAGAACTTGTGCACCATTATTTGCATGACAAGAGTGGTCTTACATCCCGTGAAAGTGTACATTGGGAGTGTAGAAAAGCACCCTAGTAATTTTAAAGAATATTTACCAGTATACACATAGAAACATATAAAATATTTAAATTTATAGAAATTGAAATAAAACTATAGTTTGTAAGGCGTGTGCTACTACCAATTGCACCACCGAGCTAGTTCATTCTGTGCGCGAGCACTTGTGCACCATCATTTGCATGGCAAGAGTGGTCTTACATCCCGTGAAAGTGCACATTGGGAGTGTAGAAAAGCACCCCAATAATTTTAAAGAATATTTACAAGTATACACGTAGAAATATATAAAATATATAAATTTATAGATATTGAAATAAAACTATAGTTTGTAAGGCCTGTGCTACTACCCATTGCAGCACCGAGCCTGTTCATTCTGTGTGCGAGCACTTGTGCACCATCATTTGCATGGCAAGAGTGGTCTTACATCCCGTGAAAGTGGACATTGGGAGTGTAGAAAAGCAACCCAGTAATTTTAAAGAATATTTACCAGTATACACGTAGAAACATATAAAATATATAAATTTATATATAATGAAATAAAACTATAGTTTGTAAGGCGTGTGCTACTACCCATTGCAACACCGAGCTTGTTTATACTGTGCGCGAGCACATGTGCACCATCATTTGCATGGCAAAAGTGGTCTTACATCCCGTGAAAGTGGACATTGGGAGTGTAGAAAAGCCCCCCAGTAATTTTAAAGAATATTTACCAGTATACACGTAGAAACATAAAAAAATATAAATTTATATATATTGAAATAAAACTATAGTTTGTAAGGCGTGTGCTACTACCCATTGCACCACCGAGCTAGTTCATTCTGTTCGCGAGCACTTGTGCACCATCATTTGCATGGCAAGAGTGGTCTTACATCCCGTGAAAGTGGACATTGGGAGTGTAGAAAAGCACCCCAATAATTTTAAAGAATATTTACAAGTATACACGTAGAAATATATAAAATATATAAATTTATAGATATTGAAATAAAACTATAGTTTGTAAGGCCTGTGCTACTACCCATTGCAGCACCGAGCCTGTTCATTCTGTGCGCGAGCACTTGTGCACCATCATTTGCATGGCAAGAGTGGTCTTACATCCCGTGAAAGTGGACATTGGGAGTGTAGAAAAGCACACCAGTAATTTTAAAGAATATTTACCAGTATACACGTAGAAACATAAAAAATTTATAAATTTATAGATATTGAAATAAAACTATAATTTGTAAGGCGTGTGCTGCTACCCACGTTTAAAGTGAAAACACCCGTTTTATTCTTCAGGCCAATTGTAACAGAAAAAATAAGCCCACACCTCAATGCACCCAACATTTGCGAGAGTGAGAAAAAATGTACCTTCAGATGCACTGAGGGAGGGTAGGTTTGAGCGACACCCGTTTGCACCACCGTGCTTGTTCATTCTGTGCGCGAGCACATGTGCAACACTAAAGTGTACCCCGCAGTTGCATGAACAGAGCATCGAGCAAACACCTCCGTCCACTTCGCTAGGTTGATGCCGACTAATGAAATAACGGGATCTACAAAGGGACTTATGGACAGATCTGTGTTGCGCATGCGCAGAGACACATTAGAGTATTAGGTCATTACAGGCGGTCGGCTCTTTGAAGAGGGTATAAATAGCCCAGAATTCTTTACAATCGTTCATTTCAATCTGCATCAACCACCGATTAGCACCGATCAAGATGAGTTTCAACGAGCTGGAATTTTTTTTAATTCAGGTAGATTTTTTAAACTTCTTGTATGTTTTAATGGGTGACTAGTCTTTGGGGGTACAGCGGGATTTTTTTTCTTGATTTATAGACTGGTGTACAGAGGGATTTTCTTGTTTTTTATAGACCATCAAGTAGACTCCCCTGAAGCGTTTGTGGCCCTGGTAGCGCCTTCAACACCCCACAGCCCCGATGCTTTGAGCTATTTCACGGAGGACGGGAACTGTATTGCAGGGAATGAATGGATGCTAGGTAAATTAGAGAAATAGAAACTTGACAGTTTTGTTGGGTTCCCCTTCCCCCCCCCCCCCGTGATAGTAAATAATATGTATTTATTTAATTTCAGATTTTTACAACACGTATTCGTTGTCAACTACTATCAGGGCGTCCACAAGTACCTGACGGGTCCGTACATCAGCGTGGACAGCGTCATTGATGTAAATGATGAGGTTATGTTCCGTAATTACAAGGATGCGCGTGACGCGTTGCGCCCTAACCCTAACACGAGTGTGGCGGTGGCGTGCTACATGACTGCAATGGCTAGGTTACACATATACAGCATCCTTGAACAATTGGGGGACCACGTTTGTATCATGATAAGATAGCGTTCTATTTACCGAACGCCCCGCCGATTGGAGTCCACCGACCGGAGACTTTTTAGGTGATTTCACTGATGAACTTCAGGATTACGGTCCGGGAAGCTACATTAGCACCTTTGTATCTGGCAGTCCCAAGAATTACGCGTACCGAGTTTGTGTTGGTGGCGATCCTGCCAAAACAAAAACGGTGTGCAAGGTTCGCGGGATCACCATAAACTATGGCAACCGGAACGATGTTAATTTTGAAGTTTTGAAAGCGATGGTCACCGAACAGGCTGCGGAAAGATACATAGAGATACCGCACAAAATTGTAAGAAAAGGTCTTGCGACTGTATGTACCGTTTCGCAGACTAAAGTCTACCGGCCCATGTACACCAAACGCAGGATAACCGATGATTTTAATACGTAGCCGTTTGGGTATCAGAGTTATTGTAAACGCGCTCGCCACGAATAAAAGGTGCTTATTTAGACGGGCTGAATAATCATCTTTTTTTTTTTCTTTCACTCTAGACAATTCCACTGACATAACATTTTTCCAAGATTTGAGATTTTTTTTTCATATTTTTTTCTGCATGAATACAATCATATTTTTTTATATATTTTTAATGCACCCGGGATACTTTTTTTATATTTTTTTATTTGCCAGTACAGTCCTCCGCCTACCTGATTTTTTTCTAGTAAGTTAGTTGTTTGTATATATATTTTAATTATAATAAATTGTTTGTATATATTTTTATTTTAAATCTAATAAATTGTTTGTATATATATTTATTTTCTTTCTAGTCAAGTATAATAAACTTATTGTATAAATTTTTATTTTAAATCTATTCAAATATATATAATAAACTGTATATATATATTTTTATCTTTTAAATTGAAACCATCTTTATTTAGTACTGAGGCCACTATTCCCCCCATAATTTAAATATTCACAGTATACTTTTCACTGTGTGTAAATAAATATTGTAAACAAAACCAGTTATGTTTATACTAATAATTATATATTGTAAATATTCACAGTATACTTTAGACTGTGTATATACTTTTTCATGACCAAATAAATATTGTAAAAATTGTTATGTTTGTGTTTTAACGTCTATACCTCATACCTCCCTTCTATCCTATAAATACAATCTCATATAGCTTATAAGCTCAGTCTCAGAGCATGGTCACTTTAAGTCCTGATGAATTAATATCACAGATTGAGTATGCATGCACTTACATGATTGAAGCAGCTTCTTCTTTCCGCCACAAAGGAAGTGGTGGGTCCGAGGACCGTGTGAAATACTTTGAGCTTAAACTAACTAAACATATTCCTTTGGGTGCTTGCAGCTATATTCCATTACCAGAAAAGTTGATTAATAAGAATGCTCTAATTAATATAAGAAATGCTGACAGTAAATGCTTTTGGAAAACCACGCTCAGTTCACCCGACCTAGATTTGAACCTCGATATTCCCAGTCCTCAGCAGCCGAGCTCAATACACCAAGCGCTTTAACCAACTACGCCACTGAGGTGGGTTTTTGTATATGTTAAATATATTATTTTTGTAAAGTGGAAAATTTGTTTAGCGTAAATGTTATATATATATTATGTCAGCATATATAGTTTCATATTTAAAACATAACAACATAATTTCAAGATCCTCATAAGTGTATTACTTGTGATTTTTTTGGTTTAAGTGTTGCGGGAATAAATACTATAAAACTGTTATGTTTTGCGTTTTAACGTCTACACCCTCTCTACTATCATAGAAGCTCCGTCTCAAGCATTATGAGTGTAAGACCGTCTAGTCAAGTACAAAGCCCGTACCCTCCTTAAACCAGCATTTTCAGTCATACAGGGAATCGAAGCCTGGACACGTGGCGTGACGGACAGACATGCTAACGCCTTACGGACGGCTGATTAATTAGACGTCTGACCATTGACACTAGCCAAGCGACATAGATTAACAGGCAAATACAAGTCTCAAACTTCCCCTCACAGACAGAGAGAGAGAGAGCGATACATTATTTCTGGACACTTGGCACCGTGGGTAGACATCCTAATGCTTCAAACGCAGTGATGAGAAACAAGGACAGGGGTTCAAATCCTGGTCCACTGGATGATTGCCACCTTATTTGGCTTACATAGGTATCTTAGTACGTGTACTGGTTTGTTCACATTAAGGTGGTAAGATATACTCGTAAATATATATTATGGATTATATGAACAATTCAACCTTTTAATTTCTCTTTGGATAGCAAACTAAGTCACAACAATGTTGGCGTCTCCTACAGGTCTTTGATTCTCCAGCCGAGGATTTGAAAAATAATAACGACATTTTATTGCTAGTTTTTTTTATTGACAATCAGCAATTGATTAATTTAAAACAAAAACAACAAGCAGCAATATTATTTAGATCTTTTGATCAATACATATAAAAGACATCTACCATCTAGAAAATGAGTAGGAGTCAATTTTATTGTTAGTTTTTTATTTACAATCCGCAATTGATTAATTTAAAACATTCATAACAACAACCAGCAATATTATTTTGATCAATACATATAAAAGATGTCTACCATCTAGAAAATGAGTAGGAGTCATCTCCAAAACAGTTCAAGACACGTTGAATGGTGCTAGAGCATCTATTGACAATGTCTCCACAGTTTTTTACCTGGCAATCTTACTCTTCCAACAAACTCAAGCACAATAACATTAGGTTCTGTCTCTTCCGCTAGCACAACGTTATAACTTTTGTTTTTCTCAAGTTCGTTTAAGCACTTGACACGGTTGTATTCCTCAGGTCTAACGCCCTGCATAATACCTCCTCGTCCCAACAGGTATCCTGGTGAGCAGCATTTTGTGCCGAATAAGATTGGAAAGATTTGCGTGGGATCCGCGGCATTTAAACGGCATAATGTCAATTGGAGATGCAGCAAAAGAAATAAACACCCGGTCTACTCACAAACTCTTACGTTTTTTTTTTTTTTTCAAAATTTCACCACTAGCTCCGATGACAGCAGCAGCGTACGTCTAGTTTATTAATTCACTTTTACACATCACACTTTGTCCTCCGAGATATATCATACAGCGTGCTTTAGATTTAAAGCGCTTACAATCCAAATAATATATTGACTTTGGAAGGAAAACGTTACCGAAACTGCCCAGGCTGAGTATGTAGTCGGCGGGCGTTTCACCTATAATTTTAACATTTGAATAATTTTAGTAAATTGTTAAATCCTCGAGATTTACAGGTTCAACGGACTTTACCTCCGGCGGTGGTGGGCGCGCAGGTGACTCTGCTGACTGGTAGACAGACAACTCTGACTGTGGATACGCCAGTGAATCTGACGCCTGGTAGGTAGACGCCTCAGACGGTGGGCACGCAGGTGACTACTGACTGGTAGACAGACGACTCTGACGACGGGTACGCCTGTGACGTCTGGTAGGTAGACGACTCTGTTGGTGGGTACTCTGGGGCTGTGTACGGCTGTCTCTCTGGGGGTAGGTGGCGGCGGCGTGAAGTACGGTGACGGGTGGTGTGGAGCTCGGAAGGGCGGTAGTGGAGGTCGGGGTAACACAGCTACCACGTCCCCCTTGCGGAAATTGTAAACGGCGCACGTTACACCACACATATACGTTTCCACGATTCTCTCGTAGGGTAGTACTTCCGTTGCTCGTATCGTGTGACAGGTAGAGTCACAAAACTCTATGTAGCCTCGCTCCTCTACTTTGTAAATTACCTGTCTATCACACACTGCCACACTGTGAACATTCTCTCCCGTCATATAGGCACGCCCCTCCATCGTATGGCCCACAAACATTAAATTAATATAGCCGGATCGAAGCATGGTGAGCGTACCTGAGAGCTAAACGTTCTTTAGAGTCCACTATGCTCCGCTGCCCGTTGTTGTTAACTGCCGTGTCTCTTAAATGCGTTCAAAGTTCACAATGGTAGGTGAACCGGGTATTACTCCGGCGCAGGTAAATACCAGTTTTTCTTTATTTAACTCACACACGTCTTCATCTGTAAGAGTACCAAACCAGCAGGGTAAAAATATACAAAACTCACCATCTAGATAGCCTATTAGACGTCTCCCGATCTTCGTATTGACGGCTTTTAATTTATCAACCGAGTTCTTTTGATCTACGGCTAGATCACACAATTTGACGGTCTGCACGGCGTCGACGATATTTACCAGCTGCTGTAACTTGTCCATCTTGGCCTGCTCTACAAACGTTTATAAATTGACAACCAAGTGGGCGCCCCCCTTTATAGCCACCCCCTCCCTCGTTTGACGTCACACGATATATTCTTGTCTCGACTTGTCTTGTCTGCCCGCCAACCTGGCGCCCGTGTCGATGACCTCAATATCTAAGCTTGTCTCAACTCGTCTTGTTGTGCCGACATACTGGCGCCAGGTTTGCGAAATAACACGCGATGATTACGTCATTGGGAAAACCCAAGGTTGTAGAGGTCACGATATATTCTTGTCCTGACTTGTCTGCCCACCAACCTGGCGCCATCATTCTTGTCTTGACGACACGCCAAACTGTCGCCATGTGTTCAGCCCTGATATATATTTACGGCCACTACTTATGCATTTTTTTTATGTACGGAAACATTAAATTTATTTGTTGTTGTTTAAGAAGTATGACAGTTGGAGGTAGTGGATTAATATCTCGCTCGGGGGGGATGATGGTTTTATACACTCCCTCACACCACATAAACTCTGGAACAATTCTACCTTACTCCTCCGGTCCGTGACGGATACACACATCCGCGCATTGTGAAAGACGATACCAAACAAACAATTTTAGTAGACGTTTGTGCCGGGGATAGCGGCCCCTAACTGCGGATTCCGTGGCCCCTGATTGTGCATGTGTCAGCTAGAGTTGCGATATAACACGCAATGATTACGGCATAGGAAAAATTCCAGGTTGTCCGGTCCGAGAGCTGCGGGTGGAGGAACATTTCTACATCCATGCATTTCCACAGACGCTACCAAACAACCAATTTTAGTAGACTTGTGACGGGGGATAGCGGCACCTAACTATGGATTCCGAGGCCCCTGATTGTGCATGTGTCAGGCAGAGTTGCGACATAACACATGTTGCTGAGATCCCTAACTTTTGATTCCGTGACCCCCGCTTGTGCTGTAAAAAACCGAGGGTTGCCAGGTTTCCGACGGTCCCGGACGGATACCTGCAGCCGTGCTTTTTTGACAGACGCTACCAAACAACCAATTTTAGTAGACTTGTGACGGGGGTAGTGGCCCCTAACTGTGGATTCCGAGGCCCCTGATTGTGCATAATTAGAGATGCTAGAGTTGCGACATAACACGCAATGATTACGTCATAGGAAAAACAAAGGTTTCTGAGGTCACGATCTGTTCTTGTCCCAACTTGACTGCCCGCCAACCTGTCGCCAGGGTTGCGACATAACACGCAATGATTACGTCATTGGGAAAACCCAAGGTTTTTGAGTTCACTTGTTGGGCCCGCAGACTGGCGCCAGGGTTGCGAAGGAGGAGAGGGGTCTCGGGAACCAATTACCACAATCTACCACCAAGCACCATAGCGCAAGGTTCATGCTGCTTGTTCCGGGACAGGGAGGAAGAACCAATGTTCATTCTAGGCCTGGCAGCCGTAGCGCAAGCTTCGTGCCGAGCCCTACCATTGTGAACTTTGAACGCGCTTAAGAGACACGGCAGTTAATGACAACGGGCAGCGGAGCATAGTGGACTCTACAGAACGTTTAGCTCTCAGGTACGCTCACCATGCTTCGATCCGGCTATATTAATTTAATGTTTGTGGGCCATACGATGGAGGGGCGTGCCTATATGACGGGAGAGAATGTTCACAGTGTGGCGGTGAGTGATAGACAGGTAATTTACAAAGTAGAGGAGCGAGGCTACAGAGTTTTGTGACTCTACCTGTCACACGATACGAGCGACGGAAGTACTACCCTACGAGAGAATCGTGGAAACGTATATGTGTGATGTAACGTGCGCCGTTTACAATTTCCGCAAGGGGGACGTGGTAGCTGTGTTACCCCGACCTCCACCACCGCCCTTCCGAGCTCCACACCACCCGTCACCGTACTTCACGCCGCCGCCGCCGCCCCCAGAGAGACAGCCGTACACAGCCCCAGAGTCACAGGCGTACCCAGCCCCAGAGTACCCACCAACAGAGTAGTCTACCTACCAGACGTCACAGGCGTACCCGTCGTCAGAGTAGTCTGTCTACCAGTCAGTAGAGTCACCTGCGTGCCCACCGTCTGAGGCGTCTACCTACCAGGCGTCAGATTCACTGGCGTATCCACAGTCAGAGTTGTCTGTCTACCAGTCAGCAGAGTCACCTGCGCGCCCACCACCGCCGAAGGTAAAGTCCGAAGAACCTGTAAATCTCGAGGATTTAACAATTTACTAAAATTATTCAAATGTTAAAATTATAGGTGAAACGCCCGCCGACTACATACTCAGCCTGGGCAGTTTCGGTAACGTTTTCCTTCCAAAGTCAATATATTATTTGGATTGTAAGCGCTTTAAATCTAAAGCACGCTGTATGATATATCTCGGAGGACAAAGTGTGATGTTTAAAAGTGAATTAATAAACTAGATGTACTCTGCTGCTGTCATCGGAGCTAGTGGTGAAATTTTGAAAAAAACTTTAGTTTGTGAGTAGTGCGAGTGTTTATTTCTTTTGCTGCATCTCCAATTGACATTATGCCGTTTAAATGCAACATTTGTGATGTATCCTACGCAAAGCTCTCCAATTGTATTCGACACAAAATTCAATGTCATAAAACACTTCCAAATGCTGCTCACCAGGATACCTGTTGGGACAAGGAGGTATTATGCAGGGAGTTAGACCTGATCGAGAAACAGGAATAAAACCGTGTCAAGTGATTAAACGAACTTGAGAAAAACAAAAGTTATAATGTTGTGCTAGCGGAAGAGACAGAACCTAATGTTATTGTGCTTGAGTTTGTTGGAAGAGTAAGATTGCCAGGTAAAAACTGTGGAGACATTGTCAATATACGCTCTAGCAGCTCTCAACGTGTCTTCAATTATTTTGGAAAGGGCTCCTACTCATTTTCTAGATGGTAGACATATTTTATATGTTTTGATCAAGAGACCTAAATTATATTGCTGGTTGTTGTTTTAAATTAATCAATTGCTGATTGTCAATAAAATTGACTCCTACTCATTTTCTAGATGTTAGACATCTTTTATATGTACTGATCAAAAGACCTAAATAATATTGCTGCTTGTTGTTGTTGTTTTAAATTAATAAATTGCTGATTGTCAATAAAAAAACTAGCAATAAAAGGCCGTTATTATTTTTAAATCCTCGGCTGGAGAATCAAGGGCCTGAAGGGGACGCCAACATTGTTGTGACTTAGTTTGCTATCCAAAGAGAAATTAAAAGGGTTGAATTGTTCATCTAATCCATAATATATATTTACGCGTATATCTTACCTCCTTAATGTGAACAAACCAGTACACGTACTAAGATACATATGTAAGCCAAAGTTTCCAGGGTTCGATTCCCGTGTCCAGGTGTAATTTTTTTTTCAGGATATGATATGTATTAATATGGTGAAGGAGAAAATGTTACATATAAAGGAGGCAGCAGCTTTCTCATCACGGCGTTAGGAAGACTGCCCACTGCGCCAAGTGTCCAGAAAGAATGTATAACTCTCTCTCTCTGTGAAGGGAGACATGTATTTGTCTGTTAATCTATGTCGCGTGGTCAACGGTCAAGACGTCTAAGGAATTACTTGGCCGCGCGGCGTTAGCATGTCTGTCTGTCACCCCAGAGTCAAGTATCCAGGCTTCGATTCCCTGTATGACTGAAAATGTTGGTTAAAGGGGGGAATGGGAACTAGTACACCAATTGAAGCAAAGAGACGGTCTTACACATGTCAGGGGTTCGAAATCCTATATTAGCCAAATGTCATGATGTTTTTCTAGGAGAGCGGATTCCCGTAAGGTGCTTCCCTGTCTCACTCTCCGTGCAAAAGTTGGGGGTTCACTTCCATGTCCTTTCAAAATAATAAAAAAAGTAATTATGTTGCTACCAAACCTATGTCAAATATGATCCTTTGAGCTGGAAACTCTCTAACCCACCAAATAAGGTGGCAATCATCCAGTGGACCAGGATTCGAACCCCTGTCCTTGTTTCTCATCACTGCGTGTGAAGCGTTAGGATGTCTACCCACGGTGCCAAGTGTCCAGAAAGAATGTATCGCTCTCTCTCTCTGTCTGTGAGGGGAAGTTTGAGACTTGTATTTGCCTGTTAATCTATGTCGCTTGGCTAGTGTCAATGGTCAGACGTCTAATTAATCAGCCGTCCGTAAGGCGTTAGCATGTCTGTCCGCCGCGCCACGTGTCCAGACTTCGATTCCCTGTATGACTGAAAATGCTGGTTTAAGGGGGGGAACGGGCTTTGTACTTGACTAGACGGTCTTACACTCATAATGCTTGAGACGGAGCTTCTATGATAGTAGAGAGGGTGTAGACGTTAAAACGCAAAACATAACAGTTTTATAGTATTTATTCCCGCAACACTTAAACCAAAAAAATCACAAGTAATACACTTATGAGGATCTTGAAATTATGTTGTTATGTTTTAAATATGAAACTATATATGCTGACATAATATATATATAATATTTACGCTAAACAAATTTTCCACTTTACAAATATAATATATTTAACATATACAAAAACCCACCTCAGTGGCGTAGTAGGTTAAAGCGCTTGGTGTATTGAGCTCGGCTGCTGAGGACTGGAAAGATCGAGGTTCGAATTTAGGTCGGGTGAACTGAGCGTGGTTTTCCAAAAGCATTTAGTGTCAGCATTTCTTATATTAATTAGAGCATTCTTATTAATCAACTTTTCTGGTAATGGAATATAGCTGCAAGCACCCAAAGGAATATATTTAGCTAGTTTAAGCTCAAAGTATTTCACACGGTCCTCGGACCCACCACTTCCTTTGTGGCGGAAAGAAGAAGCTGCTTCAATCATGTAAGTGCATGCATACTCAATCTGTGATTTTAATTCATCAGGACTTAGAGTGACCATGCACTGAGACTGAGCTTATAAGATATATGAGATTGTATTTTTAGGATAGGAGGGAGGTGTGGGGTATAGACATTAAAACACAAACATAACAATTTTTACAATATTTATTTGGTCATGAAAAAGTATATACACAGTCTAAAGTATACTGTGAATATTTACAATATATAATTATTAGTATAAACATAACTGGTTTTGTTTACAATATTTATTTACACACAGTGATAAGTATACTGTGAATATTTAAAAAATCGGGGGAATAGTGTCCTCGGTACTAAATAAAGATGGTTTCAATTTAAAAGAAAAAAATATATATATACAGTTTATTATATATATTTGAATAGATTTAAAATAAAAATTTATACAATCAGTTTATTATACTTGACTAGAAAGAAAATAAATGTATATATACAAACAATTTATTAGATTTAAAATAAAAATATATACAAACAATTTATTATGATTAAAATATATATACAAACAACTAATTGACTAGAAAAAAATCGGGTAAGCGGAGGAATGTACTGGCAAATAAAAAAATATAAAAAAGTATCCCGGGTGCATTAAAAAAATATAAAAAATATGCTTGTTTTCATGCAGAAAAAAATATGAAAAAAAAAATCTCAAATCTTTGAAAAATGGTATGTCAGTGGAACTGTCTAGAGTGAAAGAAAAAAAAAAGATGATTATTCAGCCCGTCTAAATAAGCACCTTTTATTTGTGGCGAGCGCGTTTACAAGAACTCTGATACCCAAACGGCAACGTATTAAAATCATCGGTTATCCTGCGTTTGGTGTACATGGGCCGGTAGACTTTTGTCTGCGAAACGGTACATACAGTCGCAAGACCTTTTCTTACAATTTTGTGCGGTATCTGTATGTATCTTTCCGCAGCCTGTTCGGTGACCATCGCTTTCAAAACTTCAAAATTAACATCGTTCCGGTTGCCATAGTTAATGGTGATCCCGCGAACCTTGCACACCGTTTTTGTTTTGGCAGGATCGCCACCAACACAAACTCAGTACGCGTAATTCTTGGGACTGCCAGATACAAAGGTGCTAATGTAGCTTCCGGACCGTAATCCTGAAGTTCATCAGTGAGATCACCTAAAAAGTCTCCGGTCGGTGGACTCCAATCGGCGGGGCGTTCGGTAAATAGAACGCTATCTTATCATGATACAAACGTGGTCCCCCAATTGTTCAAGGATGCTGTATAAGTGTAACCTAGCCATAGCAGTCATGTAGCACGCCACCGCCACACTCGTGTTAGGGTTAGGGCGCAACGCGTCACGCGCATCCTTGTAATTACGGAATCTGAAATTAAATAAATACATATTATTTACTATCAAGGGGGGGGGGAACCCAACAAAACTGTCAAGTTTCTATTTCTCTAATTTACCTAGCATCCATTCATTCCCTGCAATACAGTTCCCGTCCTCCGTGAAATAGCTCAAAGCATCGGGGCTGTGGGGTGTTGAAGGCGCTACCAGGGCCACAAACGCTTCAGGGGCGTCTACTTGATGGTCTATAAAAAACAAGAAAATCCCTCTGTACACCAGTCTATAAATCAAGAAAAAAAAATCCCGCTGTACCCCCAAAGACTAGTCACCCATTAAAACATACAAGAAGTTTTAAAAATTTACCTGAATTAAAAAAAAATTCCAGCTCGTTGAAACTCATCTTGATCGGTGCTATTCGGCGGTTGATGCAGATTGAAATGGACGATTGTAAAGAATTCTGGGCTATTTATACCCTCTTCAAAGAGCCGACCGCCTGTAATGACCTAATACTCTAATGTGTCTCTGCGCATGCGCAACACAGATCTGTCCATAAGTCCCTTTGTAGATACCGTTATTTCATTAGTCGGCATCGACCTAGCGAAGTGGACGGAGGTGTTTGCTCGATGCTCTGTTCATGCAACTGCGGGGTACACTTTAGCGTTGCACATGTGCTCGCGCACAGAATGAACAAGCACGGTGGTGCAAACGGGTGTCGCTCAAACCTACCCTCCCTCAGTGCATCTGAAGGTACATTTTTTCTCACTCTCGCAAATGTTGGGTGCATTGAGGTGTGGGCTTATTTTTTCTGTTACAATTGGCCTGAAGAATAAAACGGGTGTTTTCACTTTAAACGTGGGTAGCAGCACACGCCTTACAAATTATAGTTTTATTTCAATATCTATAAATTTATAAATTTTTTATGTTTCTACGTGTATACTGGTAAATATTCTTTAAAATTACTGGGGTGCTTTTCTACACTCCCATTGTCCACTTTCACGGGATGTAAGACCACTCTTGCCATGCAAATGATGGTGCACAAGTGCTCGCGCACAGAATGAACAGGCTCGGTGCTGCAATGGGTAGTAGCACAGGCCTTACAAACTATAGTTTTATTTCAATATCTATAAATTTATATATTTTATATATTTCTACGTGTATACTTGTAAATATTCTTTAAAATTATTGGGGTGCTTTTCTACACTCCCAATGTCCACTTTCACGGGATGTAAGACCACTCTTGCCATGCAAATGATGGTGCACAAGTGCTCGCGCACAGAATGAACTAGCTCGGTGGTGCAATGGATAGTAGCACACGCCTTACAAACTATAGTTTTATTTCAATATCTACAAATTTATATATTTTATATGTTTCTATGTGTATACTGGTAAATATTCTTTAAAATTACTAGGGTGCTTTTCTACACTCCCAATGTACACTTTCACGGGATGTAAGACCACTCTTGTCATGCAAATAATGGTGCACAAGTTCTCGCACACAGAATGAACAAGCTCGCAGCTGCTCTATTAGCGTAGTTATTATAGCAACCGCTTAAAACTCCGAATTCCTCCCATATTTAGTAGTATAGTCTTTTTCTATAGTAACGCCTTAAACCATGTGGTCATTCTTTATGTTACGTGCAATGTTAAGCTAAATACCCGTTTTCATATTCGTTATACAGATACAATTACCGAGTCTAATAGATTTTACGTTCTCCCTCCTTGCAAAATGCTGGTGCACTTCGAGAAGTTTTTTCTAATAGATTTTCCATTCTCCCTCCCTGCAAACCCTTCCTCCACGCAGATGAAGGTACATTTTTTCTATTCGTCATTTTGAAATCAACACTATGTAAGATTATCAAAATTTATATGTTTTAAACGATGTTCTACTTTTAGCAATCGTCTTCGAATACTTCAGCTCTTTGTGTTTTTGAGTACTATAAATTAGACTGCCTACATTTGTTTTTGCACCAGCTCTGGACAAGCACTTGAGACATTTTTAAAGATGACCAATGTTGAGTTGGAACTACGAACTAACATTGAAAAGTATATAACGAATAAAATTAGTAATTATGACTTTTTTCGGCATCTTGTGCTAGCACAGGCATATCTATATTTAATTAACGGTATTAATACTACTTATACAATAGTTTAAATACGCTAATGAGGCAGGAATAATTAAAGTATTTATGAGGGGGAGGGAGAGTTGGAAATATCCTCAGTTTAATAGGATAGTGTTCGAACTCCAACCTCGTCAATTAACCATACCAGACGAGTACGACGACTACATTTTATTAAATAATGTATAACCTTTACAAATGTTCCTATGTTAAATACCCAGAGAAAAGAATCATGGCGGCTATATATATATATATATATATTTTGATAAAATAAATAATAACTTTTACGTAAGTTTATAAGTAAAATATCTAGGAAAAATCACGGTGTTTATATCTCCTGAATATGAATGAATAGCAAACGCGGGTACCACATGGGCTTTTTTCTCACTCTCGCAAATGTTGAGTGCATTGAGGCGGTCGTTGCCCGCAAGTCCAAAGTACCAACAAGTTGGATGTGTGTGTGAGAGAGCTGTCATAGACTTGGGCCAAAACATGTCCACTTTCATGGGATGTAAAAGCGAAACTGGCCGATTAACGGGAGTTTTCGAGCTGTCTTGCTGAGACTAGGTGTCTATTTTGAGAAACACAATGACTCCTAAAGGTGAGTGGAGGTTATTGCTCGGTTCGTCACCCCCAGAAGGTAATGACCGGGGGGAGGGAGAAACTCAGGATGAACAACCCCGGCTCTAGGGGGAGGGGTGGGAGGGAGAATTCCCGTGCTCAGAAAAGTGAAAGGGTGAGTTGGTAATCAAAAGGCAGCGTGCCCCTGCTGGAGATGCTTGCGTCATTTTCTATTGGTCAGCCGGGGGAGAAAGATTGAAATCGTGGAGCGCGAGGCCTGGGTGGCTCTAAGCTTCAACTCCTAACAATCATTAATAATTAATCAGCAAGAACCAACATGTCCGGGCGAGGGCTCACAGTGTGCAACCGTCAGCTGTTAGAGAAGGATCTCAACCAGTGTCTCGCGTACCCCCCTGATACATGCATGCAACAACGCCCTAAAACTCCCTACCAATTAATTAATTAACAACCAACATGTCCGGCGTATGCCAGCAATAAATAAAAAAACTACAACACCTACATCCTACCAATTAATTAACAATAATCAATTAGCAATAATCAATTAACAATAATCAATTAACAATAATTAATCAGCAAGAACCAACATGTCCGGGGTTTGCCGGCTATAGGGGAGGGGAAAACTAACAGCCAATCAGAGGAAGTAGGGCAGCGGAAGGAGGGGTGGGGGAATGAGGGGATCAGCCATCACAGAGCCAGGAGGAGGGGTAACGTGACCAAATCCAACCTTACAGCGTCGGGGTCAAGTTGATTTACCAGGGCCACCACACTACTTTTGGGTGTATTTTGTTAGCTTCCTCTAGTAGCTGACGAATATATTCATCTTCTGTCAATATCTCCTTGGGCCCAATATTATTTGAGGTGTCTTTAAACATAGCACTGGTTATTCAGATGCATCATCTGTTTAACTTTCATGATCAATTGGAGATTGTAATGATAGTTGACCTAAGTTCGTCCCAAGTAAAATTAGTCTCAAACGATTTTTCACCTCAGACGGAAGAGGGTGGTCGTAAAATTGTCCCATTCCTCGGATGCCAAAAAAAAAAAAAAAAAAAAGTTCCAGGCAGTCTTGGTTGAACCTACGAGTTAAAATATATTTTGAACCACTTTCCATTACCTGCTGTCAGAATATTGTAATTCGCGCCTAAACACCCAGGCTGTACTTTGTTTCACTCTGGTGGTAATCTTGTTAACTAAAGCAACTCAAGAGAATCTTTGTTTTTGTGAATAGTTTCTGTGTTTTGTTGTAAGAATTGAAGAATTATCACAATCTATAATTTTTCCTAAACGCTTTCAATAGGTTATGGGCTCAGGATTAGTTCCTAATGCGTTGTTGGTTCTCTAAAGGTAAAACGAATCAGTTTCGTGGTTTTGTTGCTCGAGTTAGCCATGCTGCCGTGGCTGTTAACGTCGCAAGAAAGTTGTTTTTCATGAGCACATTAAGTTTAGTGTCATAATATTTAAGTGAACATTCTCACGGAAAATTTATGTTTATCAGTTAAACTAAAAAGTGAAGTTTCAAGTAATTGTACGCTAATAAGTTTATTTACTTAATAGAATCTGTTTCTGTAAGAATATACCTTAATCTTAACCTTGAACTTTAGTCAAAATGTCGGAAAAAAACGATATATCAAGTGTTAATAAGTTTAATGGTAGTAACTACCAGCAGCGGAAGTTCCAGTTGACATGCGCTCTACGCGCCAAAGGTATTTTCAAAATCGCAAAAGGTGAGGAAGCTATGCCTACTGTAAATGAAAATAAGGCAATCGATCTATGGCAACAAAGGGACGCTGTAGCTATGTTTACCCTTACCTTAGCTATGGAGCTCAGTCAGATTAGCTTGATTGAAAATTGTAAATCTTCCTATGAAATTCTAAGCTAACTAGATTCTATTTACGAGCACAGATCAGAATAAAATAAAATTATAGTACATGAGCGTTTCTATCATTATCAATGGAGCTCGGCCGATTCAGTGGCTCAACACATCGCCAAAGTGGAAGCTCTTGCCCGACAAATAAAAGAGGTCGGAGATTCAGTCAGCGATCTAGCTATCATGACCAAGATTTTGAGTAGTCTACCTCTGAAATATAAGAGTTTCAGACAGGCCTGGCTTTCCATGAATGAGGACAAACAAACCATCGCCAATTTGACATCCCATCTGATTGATGAAGAGGCGAGCCTGACTAAGGGGGAAGAGCAAGAAACCGCTTTAGCTTCTATAGCTAACTGAGAAACTAAATCTTGTGGACATAAACCACGATTTTATGAAGCAGGAAAACAAAGTAACCAAACCATAAGAAAACTTACCTGTTATAACTGCCAACGTAAAGGCCACCTTGCCCGTGACTGCCGGAGTGAGAAGAAAAATCGACCAGTCTCTGATAAAGGCAGAGCTGACAAGTCAAATATTTCTGACTTTAATGTTGAGGAAGCAAATGCATGTATTTCTTTTTCTGATGAGAATACTTGGACCATGGATAGTGGGGCTTCCAGCCATATGACATGGTACAGAGACTACTTTGACAAGTTTGAAGAGATAAGTGATGGTTCTTCTGTGCGTCTTGGTGACAACCACAAGCTTTTTGTCAGAGGGAAAGGTGATGTGATGATTCGTAAGTTACTGAATGGTCAGTGGTATGACTCGGTCATTAGAGATGTCCTATTTGTTCCGGAACTGAAAAAGAACCTCATGTCTGAAGGAAAAATCACCAAGCTAGGAATGAAAATAGTAAAATCAGACAATTTTGTTGAAGTTTTTGAAAAAGGAAAGTTGGTTGCTTGTGGTGAACGCCAGCCAAATAACCTGTATAAAATGCTTTTTCAGACTTTAACCTCAAATGAAGCCAATTCTGTCACTCAGACTAGTTTAAAACTATGGCACGAACGCCTCGGACACATAAATGTTAGTGCTTTTAAGGAGTTAGTCTCAAAAGGCTTAGCCGAGGGTGTAGATCTAAGTGATGTAGACAATTTCTTTTGCCCTGGCTGTGCATATGGAAAGAACCACAAGGTCCCGTTCAACAACCCAAACCACCAGAAGATGAAGGTTGTTGAGTTAATATACAGTGATCTTGGTGTCATGCCAGTCGAGTCTGTAGGAGGAGCTAAGTACTTTGTTACTTTCAAAGATGACTACTCTGGCTATAGAGTAGTATTTTTCATTAAACATAAAAGTGATACACTACAATGTTTTAAAGATTTTTGTAAGAATGTAGGAACAAAATACAAGCGAAGTGTGCAAATACTCCATACAGACAATGGTACAGAATACATCAATGTAGAATTTCAGGATTTTCTTGCCTCAAAAGGCATCATTGCTGAGAAAACAGCGTCATACACACCCGAACAAAATTCCCGCTCAGAGAGAGATATGCGCACAACTGTTGAGAGTGCCCGGGCGATGCTTTGCAGAAGTAACCTCCCTCAAGAGCTTTGGGCGGAAGCTGTAAATTGTGCTGTATACATATTAAACTCTACACCTACAAAGCAGGCACATACACCACACCCCTCAAACTGTGGACCGGCAAAAAGCCTCAGCTGTCGCATGTAAGGACGTTTGGATGGGAAGCCTATATGCTGGTGCAAAATGGAAGAAAGAAGTTGGATAAGAAATCCAAGAAGAGGATACTTGTTGGATATGATGGAAATTCTACCAACTACAGGCTGTACGATCCTGATACTAAGAAAATTAGAATATCAAGAAATGTTCTCTTCAATGAAGCACAACAAGGCCTTGAAAAACCTATCCACTACGTGCCCATGAAAATTGACTGTGATGAAGAAGCTGAAGTCGAGAACCAAGAAGACTATGAGACTAAGAAGACAGAGCCAGAGCCAGGTGAGCCACCAGCAGAAATTCTTCAAGAGGATGAACCATACAAGATGTCTAGGCCTACTCATAACCTCAGACCTCGTAGTGTTTTAAAGCCACCAGCAAGATTCACTGAGAATCTTCTCTGCGTTGAGGAAGATACTCCTAGTACTTATTATGAAGCTGTTACATGCCCGGACAAATTCAAGTGGGAAACTGCTATGAAAGAGGAAGTTGACGCCTTAGAGAAAAATGACACATGGACAATGGTATCATTACCTGAAGGGAAGAAGCCCATCGGCTCAAGATGGGTATTTAAAATTAAAAGAAACTCTTTGGGTGAGATTACGAGATATAATGCACGTTTGTGTGCAAAAGTTTACACACAAAAGTTGGGAATAGACTACAATGAAACATTTTCCCCCACAACTCGCTATGATTCGATTACAGTGCTCCTATCTATTGCAGTTAGATTTGACTATGAAATAACCCAATTTGATGTCAAAACCGCATTCCTTAATGGAGATCTTGAAGAGGAGATATACAGGAGTCCTCCAGAAGGGATACAGGTGGATTCAAATGTTGTTTGTAAACTCAATAAGAGTCTTTATGGTCTGAAGCAATCGTCACGATGTTGGAACCGAAAGTTCGACCAATTCATAAAGGATTTTGGCTTCAGGAAATTTAATGGAGACAAGTGTATCTACAAAGCCGATGTTAAGGGGAATCATGTCTTTCTAATCCTTTTTGTTGATGATGTTCTTTTGATGGGGCCGAATAAAACATCATGTAACGTTGTAATCAATGAGTTGCAGAAGGGTTTTGAGATCACGACATCAACAGTAGAATTCGTTGTGGGGATGCAGATACACTACAACAGAGAAGATGGTACACTCTTCATTGGACAATCAACCCACATACACCAGATGGCCAAAAGAGTCAATCTTCAGGACTCTAATCCTTGTAGCGTGCCTGCAGATTCCAGTATTCGCCTACAAGCAGCAGCAGAAGACCAATTAATGAAGCATGTACCATACAGGGAAGCAGTTGGCGCATTAATATTTATTTGCACAGTCAGTCGACCTGATATGGCGTTTGCAGTGGGGCAAGTCAGCAAATATGGCAACAACTTTGACAAAAACCACTGGAACAGTGTCAAGAAAATTATTAAATATCTCAAAGCCACAGCCAACTATGGAGTCATGTATAGAAAGTCCGAAGACCCAATCACTATTATGGGATATTCAGACTCTGATTATGCCGAAGACCTTGATAAATGACGATCGACAACGGGCTACATATTCAAGATCTCGGATGGTCCTATTAGTTGGAGCAGTACCAGACAACAAACAGTAGCCCTCTCAACCACCGAAGCCGAATATATGGCAGTCTCAGCAGCATCTAAAGAAGCTATGTGGCTTAGAACTATGTTCATGGACATCTTTGAAGAAGCCGCTGCACCAACGGTGATCTTTGTTGACAATCAAAGTGCCATAAAACTTGTGAAAAATCCAGAATATCACAAGCGTACCAAGCACATAGATATTCGCTACCACTACATTCGGGAGCGATTTGAACATAGGGACATCGAGCTGCGATACACCGCATCGAAGGATCAGCTTGCTGACATCCTTACGAAGCCATTACCCCGTGAGGTTTTTCAACGACTATGTGCTGATTTGGTAACCGAGTCTTCTTGAAGTGGTGAATTAATTTTATTTGTTTGTATGCTCAGTGTGTATATATATTTTTGTGTTTAACAATGCCACTATGACGTTAGAAATTTTTTTTTATTAGGTGCTCATTAAGGGAGTGTGTCAGAATATTGTAATTCGCGCCTAAATACCCAGGCTGTACTTTGTTTCACTCTGGTGGTATTCTTGTTAACTAAAGCAACTCAAGAGAATCTTTGTTTTTGTGAATAATTTCAGTGTTTTGTTTTGTTTTGTTGTAAGAATTGAAGAATTATCACAATCTATAATTTTTCCTAAACGCTTTCAATACCTGCTTGTATAGTACTTTAAGAGATGCTATGAAAATTAAAAATCTAAGTTTAAAGCGTAACAATGATGTATTTTTCCAACTCTCATGCTATGACACGTATCAGCCATGCCGTTCAAAATGTCTTCTTGTGCCTCGAGATGCATGCCATATCCACGTTTAAGAACTGTTATAAAATTAACTGGGAAACTTGAGTTGAATACATCAAATGTATCGTTAACCAGATTTACAAATTCAGATATTTATTTTCATTCAGTAAGAACAAAATGGCTTGTGCTGTATGGCGAGAAAGTAATTTGGTTGAAAATTTAACTCACTTCCATTCTCTTCCACGTGCCAAAATATGAACTTATGAAAGTTTTGGAGATAATTTGAATTCCACAGAATCCTTCTCCAACAGTTGATGAAACACTTCTTTGTTTACAGTCGTTCCAGAGGAAATAGTGATTCCGCTATCTAAAATGTGATTGTTTAGAAGTTTGGTCATGTGTGGAATGTCAGCAATTGCCCAAACACTTCGGGAATCATTTACAGGATTAGGAAAACATGGGTTATCTTCGGAAATGCTCAAATACTTCCTGACACTGATATTGTTTCCTCCCAGATTTGATACACATGCTAAAACGCTAAGTCCAATTGATACAAGCTCTATTATTACTTCAGTAAAATTGTTTTGCTAATTTGTGCATCAAAATCATAAAACACAGGCTGTTTCCACTTGCTATTGAGACCCCTTTCCATAGTGATTTGTGTGTTTTTGTGTGGCCCTAAAATAATGTCATTTACATGATCATAACAAACTCTAGAATCAACATTCATTTCATCAAAGGAAATCACACACTGCCTTTGAAATTAATCATAATTACTAGATTTCATTATATCAATCACATTTTTCAAAATTCCAGGCCAATATTGAAACGACTTTGTCCAGTGCCTTAATGTTGAAATACCAGGTAATAGGATTCCCATTTTATTTCTGACATATGTATGTACGCTTTTTTACTGATTGATCTCAATGCTAGTGCGTGGAGAAAATCTTAATTCGCCTAATACGAAGTTTTTTCTTGCTCATAAAACATCGTATCTGTATTTCTGTAAATATTCCTTTTAGTACAGAATATAATTTATCCACAGCTTTTGTTCTTTCCAGTCAACAAACTATTAGCATCAAAACAACAACAACAAAACCGATAAAAAGTGGACTGTATATAACAATGTGATAAATGCTTACCTCTACTAAATAAGGTTCCGCGAAAATGGAGGTTTACCTTGTGGGTTGGCATAGGAAGGAATAGAGAACAAGGCGTTAATTCCTCGGCAATTCTCGAACATTGGCTGTGGTTTTGGATCAAAGAGGCCCCTTTAGGGCCTGAAGCACCGACTCACACATAAACAATTATTTATACAGCAAAAGATGTAGTCGTCATAGCAGACACCCAACGCGTACAGAGTCTCACGCTGAACTGACTAACAAAAGGAACCAACGACCTACTTTCCCCCTCCTTTCCACTCTCAAAAAAAGGAGGGAAAAACTCAAAAACGGCGGAAACCAAAGAACAAAGAACAACTAACACATACAAACCAATAAAAATAGGGAACTAAATAAAAATGAACTAGGTTAAACAAACTATTACATAAAGGCTATTTTACAATATTAAATATATACAGTTCAGAGACTGAACAGATTTTAATAATTTCTTTTTACATTCTAGTTCTCACTTAATGGCATTGGAATATTGCTTTAAGAGTCAATTTTTCTGTTATTTACACTGTTCTTTACACGACTGTAATTCTATTTCCAGGATTCGTAGTTTATCTTGTGTCAATTTAAGAGATTTTCTAGACTTTAAAAAAAAAATCTTCCTTTGTTTTCCTCTATGAAATTTGTGTTTTGTTGACTTCCTTCGTCAAATTGTAGTTTCACATTTTCGCAGCGAGGTTTCTTTATTTTCACCGTCGCTCTCTTTGCGATTTCTTGTTTGTAACAGTGATGTTGTCTGTCCTTATCATCATAAATATTGGTATGTGTTGTTGGAATGTATAAGGAAGGCACAGCACTAAGTTTAAGGATATTTTATAAGGCAAATTAAGTAGTTCATTTTGTAAATTTCTTTCAAAATCACTATCGGCACAAGAATGGAACATATTCGAGCAAAATAAGTATTAATTGTGTATTTCCTTTTACATTTGAGCTCCCACGTACGGCAAATGTCAGGATCCTTAGGAAAGGAGTAGAAATATATATTATTACCCTTGCAGTTTCGTTGATTATTTACACAGAGTGAACAGCACAGCTAAGAATTTTTTTATGTCTGTTTGAAAACACATGTAATTTAAGGTTAAGAATGTACGCAAATAAATTACCAAAAAGTCTAAATGTTCAACAATGACGTGTAATGAGGGAGAAATATCTAAGGTTCTATATATCATATTATATAAAAGAAAATCTATTATAAAATAATAAATAGCTTGATAAGAGCAATACAACTACATATTATATTTAACATACATATTTAGTATTATAGTTACTACTATTAAATATAATGACTAAATCAATAACTAGAACATCATTGCTGTATTTTATAGTAGCCTATTAAAACAGATACTTGAGTGGTAAATATGTTAAATTATCTAGCTATACACACAAAATAATCACTACTAGGCAAACACTAATAAATAAATAATTATAAAGATAAATGAAAGAACCGCTTGAAACACATGAATCGCACGACACAACTGCTGTGTACTGGGTGACGTAGTTTCGTGGCTGACGTAAGCAATGACATCATCAAATTCTTCCAAATGGTGCTACCTATTATGAAAACACCATTTATGATATTCTATTCGTTAGGGCTTATTATAGGGTTAAGAGGTAAACTACCACTACTTTTGATTTTAAAATGTTCGTTTAGCGCTTGCGTGCTAGTAAAAGTGTTTGTAAATTTAAGACAAGGTTTAGCTTTTGGTTAGCAAAGTTAACGTCCTCTTTAACTTCAAAATATTCCACGATATTGTTTTATGGCAATTGTTACTATCCGAGTAAGGTTACATTTTTCTATTTTGTAAATAATGGGCGATTATTTATGGATTCTTTTGGTTTTAATTTTATCATCGTGTATATAAAAAGGTGTTTCACTAATCATTACTCACGGCTTGGCTAGCTTTTAATTATAAATTTCACAGCAAGATGGGAGTTTCTATTTGGCATATTTGACACGGTACCAAACTACCACATGATAGACCCGGGTTATTTTCTATTTCTTAAGATGTTATGTGAATTGTATTGTATTCCTATAATTTGACAGTGGTATTTATTTAATAGCTGGGATTACAACCTTTCATTTCGGCAAGATTTTATAGGGTCGTATGGAAGACTGTGTGAGAGACAATAGAAGATCGGGGTCCCACCCAAGTGTACGGGATTTGAAGATGGCTAATCACTGGTACGGCGGCTAAGATGAAGTCTTTTAGCTCGCGGCATTATTAACTGGACTACCTGGTGGTGGACAGACATCCTGGACTTTGTCTTCAAAGGGGTGGAGGATGTATCGTTGCAACGATACAATACGTATACAACTCCCCGCCACCTAAGTCTAATGGCTCAATTACACCATTTGTAGCATGTCAATCAGAATGATTAGACATCTACAATTACATATTAAAAATTTGATAATTTATGACAACAGAAGCGAAAGAAAGAATTAATATCAACATATTTAAGAGTCATCTGCCTCAAGATTTATTTTCCATGACTGGATGAAGTCAGATATATAATAATGATTTTCCCAAGGGTGAAACACGGTGTTTTTAAGAGACGTTACATTTTGATAAATACTGTAGCAGATTCCAAAGAAGAGAATTAAACTGACATATTTAGTTATAATACGCTTCATTATCTACTCACCGTATTAAGATGTTCTTGGATTCCCTTGCCATTCTTTTTGGAGAAAACATTCAAAATCAACATCATGGCGGCTTCAACACGTGCTTTCTCGTCTACTTCTTATGAGAAAATAAGTGTAGAATGAACTTGACCCAGCGACCCGCTGCGCTCGGAGTTGCCAAGCGGCGTTTCAACGAACCTTACCTTCCCCTCACCCCGCAAGCTTTTCTCCCACCATTGTTTCCCTTTCACCTTGCTTTCATCCGTCTCTCTCTCTCTCTCTCTCTATGATTCTGAGTTTATCACTTATTTTGTTTTGTTCCGTTCAAGTCAGATTTGAAAGTATAAAAAGGCTGTTCCTCAGTTTCACGGTATGGCAATCCATCACAACGTAGCTCCGAAGAAGGGACCCTGATAACTCGCTCAACGACGGAACCATGCAATATTGGGCGTGGGATCCACCGCCGCGCCACCCAGGAAGATGTTCTGCAATTTCATAAGTATCCTGTCGTCGTTTTCAAGTCTATTTGACTTTAGTAAAACTAGACAATGTCTGTCAAGGCATTATGATTGATAACTTTTTGTTGTGTTTATGATCTTTATAGTCGAAAGGGATTTTCATTTAGTATAATTTTCATATTCAGTCGTATTGACTGTAAAAACATCTTAAGTCTATCAGACTTCTAAATTATGATGTTTATTTAATTTGTTGTATGTAGTGACCCTCTGACTTAGGGGGTCAGAGTCAAAATGACTCATATATGTAGCAAGTCCTTCAGACTCGATATATTAGTCCTAGCAGTTATTATTCTCTTGTACAGTTTCAAAATATGAGCCTTCTGCTCTAGATGTAAGAAGGATTTAATTCTAAATCCTACTTGTCCGTACAAGTTCCATAAGACTTGTCAATGTTTCTCATGACGCCGTGGACGTTATGTGCATTGTTAATGTTTAGTATGGCTTCAACCAGGCTGTCTGTCCTTGTTTAAATCCCTGTTGGGTTTTTGTAGTTCTATCTTTGAGTTGGGCGGGTAGTCACGCTTCGCGTGTGGTATTAGCTTAGGTGAGTAAACCGCGGAACTCCGCTTGACTCATAGTGGGGTCCACGCAGATAATACCGTTTTTCTTTTTGCCCGCTTTGGACGCCTACAGTATCAGTATGGCTATTAGCGCGTAATTCATATTAGTGCTGCATCCCAGAGAGAGTGAGTCACTATATGTTTGTACACCTGTTTGTTATCCATCGAACAATGTAATAAACAGACCTTTCTATTGCTTTTCAAGATCCTATGCCTCTTAAGTTCTTACGCAAGAGTTCCAATCAAGCAAGATTGATTAAATTATAAATGTGTCAAAATCCTAGATGTATACGATTTTTAGTTAATTTTCATTAATAATTACCTTGCTGCTTTCTCTTCTAGAAACACCAGACTGTAGCCTGGCACAAGCCCAGCTTTTGTTATCACTGCCAGACAATCACCTTTTTCTATTTGATTTGAACAAACTTAAATCTAGTGTTCATGTATTTATGTTGTATATTTAATATTTAATCGTCGGTGACCTGGTGGTCTAGGGGTAAGGTGTCAGACTTCTGTGCTGGCGGCCGGGGTTCAATCCTCGGTCCCGGCACAGATTTATCTGATTTCCAAACACTTCCTACACCTCTGACAAGACATCTTGTGAATGTGTGGAATGCCACGCCGCCACCGTGGTTCGGATTCCACGTTAAACTGTAGGTCCTTCATTTCATCTCACAATCACCCTACCATTACACATTAGCGTAAGTGCGTATAACCCGAACGGGTAGTAAGACGCGGTGACATTTATGCCACCCCCAACCCCTCCTCCAGTTTTAGGTGAAGGGGTTGGGTGAATCATAAATATCCGCCCCTTCAAGTATACTAGCATTATAAGTTTAAAGTAAAGAAAACAGACTGTGAGATTTACATCACCAACTTTTGCTGTACTATTGCAAGTTCCTAAGAGCTGTTTTACACTCTGTAGGACTTTCAAGCTGACTTGAATCACTAAGTGTGAACAAAAACATTCTGGAATATCAGGAGGTTACAAGTGCCAGTTGGTCATTTGATCACAGGCCATATGGCTTGGCAGTTAGAATGTAGGTCTAGCCGTTTGTATTAAATAAATATTTTCATAACTCAATCAGTGATCGAAGTGTGTGGGTCATAGTAATGTGCAGTACATATCATTAATAAGTTTTTCTTCTGTGTCTGATAAGGGTCAGGTATTTAGATAAGCATGTAAAATTTGAAGGAACATCAGTTTTGTATCGTTAATGCCAGTACCGGTAGTTAGAGTAGCATCCCCATTTCTGGCGTATTACTTCTCAAGGTCTGAAAATCACTGGACTCATAATCATACTTTTTTTTCTCAGCCCAGTTCAACAACTTGAACTGCACATCCTTGTTCAACATGTCTTATTCAGGTTCCTCAACATGCCAAATAAGGAAAATCTTGGGGCTGTCTCCTCTCTTCAACCTATAGATGGGTTAGCTATTGGAGCAGCTCTCCATGAACTGGCTGGGCTACTAAAATACCAGGATTATGACTTCCCAGCCAGTGGAGCGATCTGTTTCAGGTCTCGTTGTACCCATTGTCGTCCTTATTGATGAAGTCATCCCTTCATCCATGTTCTCTACCCTGATAAATACTCCAAACAGTATCGCAATTTTTTTGAACATATTGAATGGGATGAAGCTCTTTGTCTGCACCAACCTTTATACAGTCAAAGCGAGACGGGGGAGTTGTTCTCCCTCCCTCACTCATTAGACAATGTTAGCCAAGTTGTGCAACAAGTTGTGCAACAAGTTGTACCCTAACCATATGATGTAGCTATATATCCTGCATGTCTGAATGTATTTTCAAAGAGATACACATCCTAATGTTTTGTCTTCCCTAGCTCTTTGGCGTAGAATCCTTTTGCGATAGACTTACCTCTCATAACTTCGAGTAGAAAGGTCCTAGGACTCGTCTCGACGACTTTACGTATCTTGAACAGTCAAGCAACCAGTTTGTGGTATACTTTTTTTCTTTCGAAAACATCTTTATGTTACTGATATGAATAATATCGCCGACTTTAATAAACTTATTCGGTGTAGGATCGATCATTTTGCCATGCAGATAGAAGGTACGTAGAAGACTATCCTCCATAATATCTATCTGTCTAATCTTGAGTGAACTTTTTGATTATACCTGTCGAATAAGAATAGATCATGTTGATCCATCAATACGATCCTTTAGACATGAATCTTGTCCACATCATGTTTTTGACCGTTTGATTGAATCACTCCACGGTACTTGCTTTGACGTTGCTTTATGTCGAATAGTGATTGACCATCTTTTTAGCCATGAGAGGTGTGAAATAAACGTTGCAAAACCCTGTTCCATTATCTGTATGGAGATGATGTATGTGCAATAAACTGTTTGTCACCTGTAAAAAGATGTGCATCATAGCTGCGATAGAGTTTCCCCCCGTATTAGTCTTGTCTGGTACAGTCAAAGTACGAATGGAATATACGTGGATGACAGTGAGAGGGTAATTGTATCCTTTATTCGATCAGGAGTAATGTATCATCTCAACTTGACTGAGGATCTGCTTCGGCAGCAGCATGGTCTAAGTCATCATTCTTGTGTTGGACTAGACTGCCAATGACAGGTAGATTGGGGTTCGAATTCTGGTCAGATGTGATGAGGGTGGTTTTCCTAAATGTTTTTTCAGTCTAACTGCACGCAAATTTAGGTACACTTCCTGTGAATTCAACCTTTCTCATCCCAAACTCATTGGCATAGTTAGTACATGTGTGTTTAGCCTGAACAGGTAGTAAGATATGGTGTTAAAAAAAACTAGACTGAGTATTCTTAGTGAACTATGCTTTATCCCTTTAACAATGAGAGTTTATTTCCTTCATTGAACCAAGAACCAGTAGTGGTTTGGTCATAGTCCTATGTTCTTGGTAATGATACATCCTGTGTCTTATCTTTAAGTAGAGCCTTATTTACTAAAGGCATTCCACAAAAAAAAAAAGTCTGTATGTAGAAGTATCCAGATAGTCTTTAGTTAAAGGAATTATTCATTGGTACACATCTTTGAAAGTCTTCTCATATAAGAATTAGTATGTGTTCGGAGTATTTAAGTTTAAGTGTACCGGTTGAGAACGCTTGAACCTTGACCTGATAATGCAAGATGTACACGATAACCTTTGAAATTTACAAAATAACGAACCCAGCATAAATAGCCATATTGAAGTAGATTTACTGGCGTTGAATCACTACAATTACAAGATTTTTTGAAATGTTGTTGGACTCTTAAGAACACCATCATAATTAGTCTATATATTTATAAGGATGAACAGCATAATGATCTCAAACAAAAAATTATCCCACCAACCTTCAAATGAGATCAAGACCTTTTAGCTATGTCTGGAGATGCCTTTGTACACCTGGGTAAGGTCATCTTTGAGGATATCTGCAACTGCCCCTCACTGAGCAGAGTGATACCGAAGGGGGAAATACGCTGTGATTCCCCTCGAGGACCCAGAGAGTCTACGCCCATATTGTATATGATTTTGATTGGTCCGGATAGACCCTGTCCATCTCCCCAAAAAGGTTGTTTGTTAGGGAATAATTCAAACCCCCCTCTTTTACACTTTTGAGTATCAATTAAAAATAATTTTATATGACTCCCCCGATTAAAATTAAAGTTATAGCTTTAAAATCAGGGCTGTGGGTGGTATCTATAAGGGTTACCCTTTGAGGGGGAAATTTCATTCCCCATAAGGTTCACAAATCAACCCAAAAAGCAAGCACGATAGGGTAAAGAGGGGACGCACAAACTGACATAAAAATCCACTCTAACTAACAAGAGTAAGGGTGGGGCCGAAAGTTCCAATCTCAGACTCTGGGTTTTCCCTGATTTAAAAGCTAAAGATATATTATTTTTACCGTTGTGGGTTAAAGGAAGGGTTTTTTAAACTTGTTATAAAGAGTATAACACAGCAGAATTTGAAGGAGAGAATTAGATGAACGCGGATCTGATTGAGAAAGGGCCAAACATATTCAGGGTTCCTACAGTATTTGTAAAAAAATTCTCCCTGACTTTTCCCCAAATTCTCTGACCAATTTCTCATAAAATTTCTACTATAAATTTACGATACTTACCTGTGAAAATATTAATTTTAAAAACATTTATTTCGCCCCCTCCTCCCCACGCCGACCT
>JBCFYV010002468.1:0-36745 GCA_039000515.1 Timema cristinae
TAAATGTACGTCAATGATCTTAGTTAATTATTTCACTCCTTTGTTCTTAAAAAAAAATCTGTAAAAATGTACATTTTAATGTTTTTATTTATTATTTAAGAGTGACCGGATAGTACTGCTTTGGTGGTTTTTATATACGTAATGAAAAATTTTAAAATAATAAAACTGCTTTATTATTTAAACTTTACTTCAAATTAAAATTAGACATACAATGAAAATGAAAAGGGTGTGATAGGTGTGAGTCAACCTCCAAAAAGGGGGAGATGGGCCACAAAAGGTTGGGAACCACTGATCTAGACTATTATAACCTTAGGCCACAAAAGGTTGGGAACCACTAATCTAGACTATTATAACCTTAGTTTTCAATTACACAACCATTCTCATTATTAATCAGTTTGATTCTGGTATTCACTGGAGCAACTCACACAGGCACAGTCAAATGGTAAATATATTATTATATTGGTTATTTACATAGTTAATTCCCAACATTTTTCGTTTTGTTTTTCTTACTTGGCTAACACCTAGTTACTTGCATCATAACCTATTGCATATTTTTATTTTGTTAAGTCCTGAGGATGGTGCCGTGGATGTGCCGAAACATGTAGAATTTTAAGGCTGTCTCTACGATTGTTAAAAAAGGAGCAAGGGAATTTTCAGATAAGATAATAGAAGTCAATTAACTATAATATTATTCAACATTTTTTAAATTTTTTCAATTTTTTTTAAAATTTCTTTTCAATTATATTACAACCAAACAGTATTCCTCTAGTCATTTGTTACTAATTATCTATATAGTTTAATTAAGTTAAATTATTTGGTTTTTTTTTTATATTTTTACTTGTTATCATGTATTAGACCTTGACTCACATTTTTAATGTGTTATTTTAATAATGTTCTGATATCTTAAATTATATGTGTATTAATCAATAAATTATTCAATTTTAATTAATCTATATAAACTTACTATAGTAAAAGTTTGTAATTTCACAAAAATCTTTCTCACTTATACTTATTTATTCTAAATATTTTCATATTGAATTCTATAAATATAATTTAATATTGCTTCCTTATTACAATATTGTCATGTATTTCAAAAAGGAATATATATAGCTTGAAAATACTGATCCAGGCCATAGGCTGGAAATAATAATAGATGTAAAGTAAAGGTATAATATAGTAATTAATTCTACACCAACATAATTAAAGTGTGGATTGAAATATTAAGCAAACCAAATCAACTGGCAGAAAATAATCAATATTTTTATGCTCTTCTAAAGTTTAAAACCCAAATTGACTTTGATATTAAGTTTCTTGACCACATACATGACTAAAATTGTAAGTGTGCACAGCATAGTGATTTGCTAGCTTATACAATAATTTTAGTTGTCCAAATATTAAAGACTTAAATACAAAGTTTAGTAGGATAACCAAGTATATAACTGTGTGGTACACTCAAAGATAGCATTGATTAGAATATATACACATTACACATAATAGCTTTTAGATCATATGTGAACAAAACATACCATCTTTAATGAACCTTCTTCTGTTTGGTTCTGCAACCACAATTCCGGGCCAGTATGGATAGCCAGAAACTCGCGCCCAAACAAGATCACCTTCTGTCCAGGAAACCACCTTCATGCTTGACAAATTATTTTGAGTTGTTGGCTTCTTGATGTTTCTATTACTTCGTCGGAAAGCCATCCTGTTATTTTTATAAATAAAATTAAAACATAAAGAACCGGTATTAAATGTGTTCAAATATGAAGCATTAAAATAACATATATATTTACAACCCATAGACTTGGCAATAACATATTTTTTTATTGAGCTATTGAGAATTCAAAAATTTGTGACAGTTTATATTTTAAGTAACCCGTATATCTTATTACATTAATTGTATCATTTTATATAATTCTATAAAGGTATAGTTCGACAATGTTGCATCCATCTCCTATGATCTTCAACGCTTGTATAGGGCAAATACTATCAGAGTTAAAAGAATAACTAGGAATGGAATTAGAGTAGGAGTATAACAAATTAACATGCTCCTATTTGCTGATGGCATTGCTGTTAGAACAGAGAGTGAAGAAGATCTCCAAGGACTATTGAGAAAAATGGGTGAAATACTGAAAACAAGAATTAATATAAAGATCAACCAAAATAATACAAAATTCATGATATGCAGTAAACGAGATAAAGGCGGATTACGATAGAACTAAGAGGGTTAAGGCTGTACAGTATGTAACATAATTATATTATCTATAGGAAAACAGAAGCAAAAAAGAAAAAAAAGTGCTTTTCTTAAAACATATATGTTATTAACCCCACCAAGAGCATAAGTCTGGAAATCAAGAAAAAATTTCTTCAAGCATTTATTTGAGCATATGGAAGTGAAACATGGACTGGTGATAGAAATGAAAAGAAAAGAGTAGAAACATTTGAAATATGGTGCTGCAGAAGAGATAGCTAGAGGTGCATCACCGAAAACAGCAGTGGGGGCGGCGCCTCACCAAAGACAGCAGTGAAAAAGACGCATCACCAAAGATAGGCATTGGAGGCGGTGCATCACCGAGGACAGAGCAATGGGAGCGGCGCTGAGGACAATTGGAGGTGGTGTATCACCGAGGACAAAGCAATGGGAGTGGCGCTGAGGACAGTTGGAGGCGATGCATCTCCAAGGACGTAGAGCGGGAGTGGCACCGAGGACAAGGAAGAGGTTAATAGATAAGTGGTCAACAGAAACTGTGAAGTTACTTAAAATTTATTTCAGTGAAAATTATGTCATTTCAATCGTGCATTTTGGGGGTTGTAAAAAATTGTTCTTTCAATTAAAATTTTGGGGTTTTCAAATAATAATAATAATGGTAAAATTGAGTCAGACAAATAATACTAAAGTTTTAAGCTTTATTTTAAATAAACATTCTGGCTTAAATATTTTTTATATTCATAGTACTCATTTGTTTTTGTTTAGGCCTAACACAATTAAATATTTCTTGTATATGAACTGTAACAAGCAAAATTAATTTAAATTCTTAATACTTAAAATTGGGAAAACAATAAGTTAAACATGGCAGACAAAGTAATAAGAGAAACTGTAGAATATGACACTGAGGACACAATGCCATTTATCTATGAGGAGGATGAAAGGGCAGGTCAATTCAAAAATAGGGCAAATGTTGAACGGGAACAAGAGGGAAGTGATGAGGATATTGGGGTCAGCTCTGAGGAGGTAGCAGGTAAAGAAGAGGTAATCCTGCAAATGCTGAATCAAATTGAAAGGGGGACTATGACCTTAGTGGAAGAAAGGGCAGCACAAACATTAAAAAGGTAGATCTTTTCAACGTTTTATTAGAAAAGATGAGGGAACTGGGATATAAGATTGAGTGAACTGCATCAGAAAATAAAAAGGATATAGAAACTCTGATCAATCAAAAAGGGGAAGAACAACTAAAGAATATAAACAAAAAGTTTGAGAATTTTTAATTAATTAATCAAAATGTCATTCAACAAATCTGTGAAATTAATGGCAGAGTTTCAGAAGGGGAAAAAAGACAAGAAAATTTAGAGGTTAGGCAGGAAAATCTAAGAAAGGGACAGTTTAAGTTAATTGATCAAATATCTTTGGTGACCAACAAAACAGAGGGTTGGGAGAAGAGGTTAGATAAAGAAACCAACCAGCTAGAAAATCAAATACAAATACATGATGGGCAGATGGTACACAACAAATCAGCTGTTCAAGAAGTACAGTCCAATTTGGAAACTCAAATCAAAAAAGTGAGGTTAGAAATTGAAGGGCAAGGGGATGCTAGCAGGCAACTTATCAGAGAAAATATTAATGATGAAACTCAAGTAAGAAAATAAACAAATTGAGAAAATAAAATAAATTTTAATTGAAAACACAAAAGCAGTTGTCACTTTAGATAAAAAAAAAAAATTAACTTAGCTAATCAAGTTCAACAAAATAAGGAGATAGGAGCTGTGAGCAAAATTGTGTGTAATCACAACAACCTAGTGACTAAGAATGTCAATGACCTCACCCTGTCACTCATTCCCAGATATAGGGGAGCAAAGGGCAAAATAAATGCAGCTCAGTACTTGCAAAAAATTGAAAGCGTTTTGAAAAAATATAATTTAAGGGAAAGGAACAAAATGTTGTTATTCTTATAAAGGGACACTGTGGGGGCTTGCAAGGTAGGCATGCCTACCAATCAGGGGGTAGTAGGCCACAATGTAATGTTTCTCTGGAAAGTGGTCCAATATGTTTGGAGCCAAGAGTGGCATACAGGGAACACTAACTCATTGAGCAGAGGTAGGCCACCAGAGGAGTTAGGTCTAAGTCTGTCACTGTCAAGACCAAGTGTTATCAGGTTGTGGCTTAGTCAGCAGAGCGTTCAGATCCAGTGGGGAGTTAGTTTAACCGAGCAGGTGGACGGCGCTCAAGGAAGAAGGATCTATGGAGCCACAAGGGTCCTTTTTCTGTCCGCATAAGAAGATAGAGGTGGTACACAATCTCTCATATGTCAGGTATCACTCCTCAAAGTTATATAAATCTTTGATGATAATAATAATTTGCATAATGTAGGACTAAAGTTTATGCAAAAGTATCATCAAATTAATAATATTAAAAGCTCATTAAAAGTAATGAAATAATAATAAAAGATATTCTATTATACAAAAAGTTGACAGGTGTAAAATAATTATAAACCTGCATGTTTTATTAGAATGGTTGGGGCTGATAATAAACACAGGATTGAATATGTTTGCATAAAATTACTCTAATTTCCTAAAGTAATACGTTTCATGTTTGATTAACAACCAATTTCCAAGTGACTTGTGGCATCTAAAGGGGATTTAGCAATTGTTGAGAAATTTGTTTAATATTTGGGAATATATTTTTATGCGGGACCTAGTTTTAGTGTCCTGGAGAGCAAGTTAGGGACAGGCAGGTAATTTAAGGGAAACTTTTGATGGGAGTTGAGTTGAGGCAGGGAATTTCTGCCATACAGTGGCATGTTGTGATGTCAGGACTTGGAGCCTTCAACATTTGACAAGAGAGTGGTTTTGTCACAGAGGTCTGACTACCTTGTGAGTTTTAGGGGGCAGGCATTGAACCTGGGCCACCCGAATTAGAAGAGTTTTGGGAGTGTTTCTGGGCCAGGGGGCCAGCAGTAGTTCTGGACCACCCATGGTTTCCAGATATTTTGAACAAGGTCAGGACCGTTATGAGAACACCTCTTGTGTGTTTTGAAAGCCTGAGTAAAGGGATTGTCGGTCACTGTATGACAGGAAGTATTTGAGGATACGTTCCAATTTTTAGAAGTTAACCCTTATCGAGTTTGTTTTTGTTGTGCTCTCTGGGAGGTTATAAAATAAGTCCATACTATGCCACAAGTTTAAAAACTACTCTTTCTTAATTAAATTTGTTGGAAGAGTGATTACAATAATAATAATAATAATAATAATAATAATAATACTAATAATAATTCTCAATAATATCAAAATGTGAATATGTATTAAAACTACTAAAGTCTTGTTGGAGGTTGTGTGTACCATGATTCTGTGAGGAGGAAATTTGGAGTCTGTGTGCTGTGAAGATTTTCAGCATTGAGTTTTTCCTTTTGTTTTATTTGAGGTTATGTGTCCTCACAAATAATTCTAAAGTTAGGTGATTTTAGATCACTGTTATTAGCTTTCTCTGTTATTAGACAGTGTACTTGTATGTTTTTGCTGGTTAGCTGTGTTTATTTTTAATTAGTTTTTTTGTGTTTGTTAAGCTAAGCTATTTTTCAGTAAATGTGTTTTAAGTTAGGATACCTATTGTAGGTAATGTTTGTACTCATATAACAAATTTTAGTTGGTTCATAAAGTTAGATGTTATAGCTCATATAGCAAGTTTGGCCATGATGCTTTTAAGAGTATATGTAATATAAATGCTTAATAGTGTTTGTTAAGTGTTTTAGAAATAATCACAAAAGTGGAACCATGAAGGATCATGGAAATAAGTAAAGTGCAACGAATAATTAAAGGTGGATCCGTGAAGGATCATGGAAATAAGTAAAGTGCAACGAATAATTAAAGAATATTTTATTAAATTAGAACAAAACATAAGACATTGAAAAATATGAAAATGTTTTTAACAATATATGATGAGACACTTTGATTGGTGACAATTAGATTCAATTTTCTTAATGTAATAAACTTAGATTATTTTATTTCAGTTAATCATAATTATGCTTGACATTTTATATTTTAATGTTTTGATTCATATAACTTCAACTTCTTTGTATAAGAAATTTATGTAAACTTAAAGTGAGAGATCACCACTTCAGGTATTGTCATTTAAGTATTTCAATGCTATACAGAATGTTCCAAAATATTGGAATGTATGCAACTTTTTAAATGTTGTGAAACTTTATACAGGGTGTGCGAAAAGTGATCATGTTTTTTTTTGGCAAAGCGTATCGAAAAGTATACAACTTGTCTCTACTTTCAGATGGGTGACCTGGCGGTCTAGGGTAAGGTGTCAAACTTCTGTGCTGGCGGCCGGGGTTCAATTCTCGGTCCCGGCACAGATTTATCTGATTATCAAACCCTTCCTTCACCTCTGACAAGACATCTTGTGAATGTGGGGAATGCCAGGCCTCCACCGTGGTTCGGATTCCACGTTAAACTGTAGGTCCTCCATTTCATCTCACAATCACCCTACCATTACACATTAGCGTAAGTGTGTATAACCCGAACGGGTAGTAAGACGCGGTGCTAATAATAATAATCTTTTAAAAATTAACTTCCTGCTCTCGAACAATCCAGAATAATGTAGGTGTTCAATTTTAGGCAGTATCTGGTTCTCGGCCATTCTGTATCCTTCTATACGTTTTCGCGAACTAAATATTCTAGTAAGTTTTATTGAACTGAGATATATCACGAGTGGTGCAATTTCAGAAGCCACTATGGTGTCAGTCATTGTCATGGAGGGACGTGTGCTCGGTTCTCGTGCAACATGGTCATTTTTTAATACAAGTATCAATAATTATCATTGAATAAACTAAAATCAATTTTATCTGACATTATTTATTTCTATCACAAAAAGTGAAGCCCAATGTAGGGGAATAATAATAACTATTATGTATGATAGCAATAGGCGCACAACGTGGAAGCAGCTAAGAAGTATTAAGTGACGTTATTAGAGCGTTACAAATTGGCGAACAACAGTGGGGCGTTACAATTGGCGCACAACGTGGACCCATATCAATAGACTTCGAAACATAGTGGCATAACAATTAGCGGCCTAACGTGGAACCAGCTAATTAGTGACGTTACAATTGGCGTCCCAACTAGGGGCAAGCCACGAAGAATGTTACAAGATGATAACCATCTATACCTAAGGGGCAAGAGAAAAACATGTGTATAATAAATGTGTATCAAGCAGATTGTGGTGCCCAGCCCTGTAGGGGATGTCAACAAGAATAGTTACGGATCTATGCATAATTATTATCACACCACTTTACCGCTGAATTTATCAGGCCACAATACTGGATCTTTAGTATCACAGCACTCTAATTAACGTAGTTGTGAGGGGGAAGGGGTATCAGTAGAGTACTACAAAATTTGACACTCAATGTATAAAGTCAATGCCACAAAGACTATCAACAGGAAATTATAGCTAAGCCACTTCATAGGATTCGAAGCTGCCCCTGTGCATAATGTGCAGCAAATGTATTTGAGGAAATGTAGTAGCATTTGAGCATAAAAATTGTTGGTCATTCAGGAATGCACCTGTCTAAACTTATTCACCTAGAGAGGTTACAAGGGGAAATAAAAGACACCCGTGGCCAGGAAACTTGTTTTAGATTTGTTTGATTGACTACATCCCCCGTTCTAAAAGAGGGAATTTCATCTTACGGTAATCAACACCCCTCTAAATTCCTATGAGAGTAGCCACATTAGGGACAGTAGTAAATGTCTTAGATCGTATGTTTCATAACATAATATGAAGCGTAAACACTAATGCAGGGATCATTATCAACTTTACTTTAATGTAATAAACATTAAACAAAGGTTTTACTCATGTTTTTACATGGAAGCCATCATGACGCAGTTAAATTTATTTTCACTTAGCCTAAGAGTTGTCCAAGAGAGTATTTTCACATTATGTTGTTATGATATGGAATTATCCATCCCAATAATTTATTATTCACATTTATATTAAAAATCACGACATTATAAATGAAAACAGGTAGTAAGATTTATTTGTTTTGTGTTGTTAAGGTGCACGGCGACACGTTTCTGTTTAAAGATACAACGTAGTTTGGCCAACAGAGACGCACCTGAATGACCACACCTCTTTTTTCTAGGAAGCTTCGAGAAGGAAATGTTGCTTGATATACCCTTTCAGGGTAAGCATCTTCTCAATTCCTTCCTGACCAGGATACGAGTAGGTTAAGTCTATGTAAATCTTAATCTGTGTTTTTACTGGAATCTAAATCTCGCATGTCGGAAATTGTCATGTGTGTGACATAATAGTCAGGCATTTAAATTAAAGTCAATAACATGTGAAATATCGAGCAATAAACTGTTTATCTACTTGTAATAAAAACTATATAAAATACCAGGACACTATAAATGGCAGTTTTTCCGAATATTTGATGGTATTTTTTTTTAATCGATAGAATCTTAAAAATTGTTAATACAGTCTCTCGGAAACTCGACACTCAATAACTAAACATTCGGTGTAACTCGACACACGCTCATGCACACAGTTGTTGCTACCAGTCATCACATTCCATGGTCATTCTACTGTATAACTGTGTAACTCGAGTGGAACAGTCATGCTGTGGTGTTTTTACAAGTGCTTAGTTTGTTAGTTTTCAAATTCAGTAACGTGTTATTCAAATCAATACAATATTATATGTAGAGTATTGTACTGAATTTCTATATAATACACGTATGTATGTACATCATTATATTAACATGTAACATGTAATACATTGTACTGTACATATATTACTGTCACTGTACCATACAATACTACAGTACACTATAACTGTACCTATAATGTTCGATACTTTACTGTGATTCATCCTGTTTAGTGAGCATGGCATAGTAAACATGCATCTTATGCAAGTTCATTCGTAAAACTCGACATTTCAATAACTCGACACCATCTCAGTCCAAATTAGATTGAGTTTCCAAGACTCTACTGTGTATGTTAAGACTTCATCTATGATTCAACATTAAATTTGAGTCACCCCTTTGATATATCATTATTATTATTATTAGCACCACGTCTTACTACCCGTTTGGGTTATACGCACTTTGATATATCAACCCTGTAAAAATTACAACATTGTCAAAAGTATAAAAATTGGTAAAAGCTTATTAACTTGAAGCAGCATGTTGGTTAGTTTACTAACTACTCCAAATTGGTGGAATACTCAAACACTTTCTTGGCTGTACAAAATGTTACAAAATTATGACACTCTGAAAAAATAAAAATTCAAAGTTGGTACTGTACCATTAACTTGAAACGACCACTTTGAATTGCTACTCACTCAAACTGGGTAAGAGCACAAAACTTTATTTGGTTTACAAAACGTCACAAAGCTATGGTATTTCAAAAGCTTAGAATTCAAAAGTGGTACAAGTTAATGAACAGGAGAGTTCTTTTTGCTTGGTAGCCAAATAACACATGTAATAAGCATAATTTTAACAGAAAAATAGTCGATACGAGCTTTATATCCCATTTATGGCAGGAAATTGGTGACAGCTAGTAAAAGGTTCTTTATTGTAAACAATGGCTTAAAGTAACTAATGTCAACATATTCGGAAATAATAATTTTCTTGGTAATAAAAGATTATCAATAATTATTCCCGAGTAAGCTGACAAAAGTTACTTTCAATCAATGTTTGCATTTTGCAATAAAGAACCTTCTGGTAGTTGTCACCAACTCTCCTGTAAATAGAATTGGGTATATTATATATAGGTATAATATATATATATATATATATATATATATATATATATATATAGAGAGAGAGAGAGAGAGAGAGAGAGAGAGAGAGAGAGAGAGTTGGCGATAATGGAGACAATAAACTGGTAACAATGTCTTAACATACTGTAACCCACAGCCCATCCTCTCCTTATGTTATGTTAGCGCATTTCAACTAGTGTGCTGTGAAGGGTCAGCAGGTGTGCCTCGGAAGTTTGGAGATGATTTAAAAGGAAGTGAGAAAAAAAATTGAGAAATAAAAATAAATATTTCCAACCTATGATAAACATTATTTTTAAAATAACACATTTATTAGAATTTTAGCTATTGAACATATTAAACACAATCTTAATTCTCGCTTTTTAATTATATAATATCTGCTTAAAAAACCGATCTAGTCTCCTGAACAATTTTAGCGCCTTATTTAAGTATGTCACGAGTTTAAAAAGGTTGAAAATCGCTATTTTATGTTATAGGGTAAATCAAAGTTGAAAAATATGTTTTCGTCCTATTGATATTATTTGTTAATTTATTGAATTATCACTGTTGACAGGCTGGCGAGAACATGTACTAATGGAAAGTGGAATGTGAGAGGAATGTGTGGTACGGTATAAAGAACGAACTGTTATAGGAAATGATTGGAAGAAAATTTTATATTCTGTGTTTATATGAAACTAAGCTGAAAGGGTAAGATGTTTTGATGATGAGAGACGATAGCCTGGCACTGTGTGTGATCAAGTGTGGATGAATGGGTAAGGGTAAGTCAGGGAGTAGGTTTAATCCTAAGCTGTGTGTGAGAAAGTATGATTTGGTGTCATCTAGACTTCTATGGGTACGTATGAAAATAGGCATTCGTAGAATTATATTGGTTGCTGGTTATGCTCCGGTGGAGGGTGAAGATGAGAATGTGAGAGTGTTGTTTTGGAATGTGCTCAATGAAGTCTTTAATGCATGTGAACCAAGTAAAAGAATTATATTGCTAGGATATATGAATGGACATCCATAGAGAGAATTCAGAGAGCGTATTAGAAAGGAAGGTATGATGATGACAGAGTAAACGAAAATGGTCATGAGTTAGTGAGTCTATGTTTATAAAAAGGTTTATTTGTGTCGAATACATGGTTTAAGCACAAAGATATTTACTTTTATACATGGCAAAGGGACGATGATTGATTTTGTGGTATATGATGAGAGACTTATATAGAAGTTTAGTAAAGAATACTAGGGCTGCGTGTGGAGCTCAATGTGGAAAAGATCACTTTCTAGTGATCTCAGTAGTTTAATTAGGTAGGAAATTTGTGAGGAAGCAGTAGAAGAGTATTAAGCCAGTAAAAGTGTGAAAGTGGAAAAGTTGCAGGATAAAAATGTGCGAGTGCAATATGAAAAAGTGCTGGGCAAAAAATTAACTTTACAAGAGCATGAATGGAATAGAGTGATGGAGGGAGTATTTTGAACAATTATATGGTGAAAACATAGCTAAAGTAGTAGAAAATAGGGAAAATGTTATGATGAGTGAAAGAATTGACAAGGCTGAGGTGTTAAAAGCTATGAAAGTGTTAAAGAATGGCAAAACTCTACGGCCGTAGATGGGATCACAAGTGAAATTCTTAAGTGTGGGGGCATGGTACTAGGTACTGTCATATCCTGCAGGTCTGCTAACTCGAGATAGGTAACCCTTAAGTTAGCGTAGACTCTAAAACCTTTATAGGAACCTCGAATCTTGTATAAATGATAAGATGTTGTAACATGTGTGGTATATTACAAAGGGAGAAAATAACATATATTATTATAAAAAAAACTCAACCTGTTACCCTTGAAGAAATATTTACATTCCAACCTCACCCACATGCTGCCTGTTCACGCCCCACCATTAGACTAAATATGGCAAGGGATATCAACATTGTGCAATAGGCCTGTGACATCACGCCCAGAAACTAATGGAGAAGATTGTAGACCAGTCCAGTTTAGTCCAAAGGAGGGGTCAGCAAGAAGTCGATCTCACAACCATTTTCAGTCGATCATGTAAGAAAACTACATTGTCACGAAAAGGCAAGCTTACCCTGTATTATTCGACTATGGTACAGCTCAGAAGATAGGGTCATGGTGTAATCTATCAAGGTAAGACTGCAACTGTTCAGGATAAACAAAGTGTACATTTTATTTTTTTTATTTTCTATAGAGGCAGGGACATTAGTACTGGAGAAAATAATATTCAATTCAAGAAATAAATCCATGGTTTATAGAAAGAAAATAGTTAAAAGGAGAGTGGAAAAACTAAGGGTGATTGCGGAACCTTTGATAAATGTAAAAGTCGATCGGGGCACCAATAAAATTGCCGACTGCTGGTCTAAAGCCATTTAGATCTTACTATTCTGAAAATTGAAAAATGACACATGGACACCGGAATCGAACCCAGGACCTTTGGCTTAGTACGACAATGCTCTGACCACTAACCTATCCAGGAATCGTCCCGTGCCCAGGGTCATTCTTCATTCATATTTTAAGGCAGAGTCTATGATGGACGTGCGGAAATCGTAGGCTACAAATATGTGATTTTATTAATATCAAGAGCTATCTGATATTGCAGCCCCCTTCGACTCGGGAGTTGGCTTAATGCTGCCAATTGTACAATCAAAGTGTCACTACTGGAGTAATTTGATAGAATACAAGCTAAATTTCAGGTTTATTTGCACAAACGGAACTCAATCTATTGGGATAAACAAATTTTGATTGGTGGTCCAACTTTAATATAAAGCTGGACCACTACATTAAAATCGTAAACACTGGAATAATATGACAACACTAAAAATGTATTTCGAACACATTTGGCATAAACGTAGAAAAATGTGGTGGGCCAACTTGCTGTACATTTGTTTACCCTGAAAGATAGCAAGCTTAACCTAAATTGTTCAACTATGATGTAGATTTGTAAGAGTGGTAGAAAAACTTCTCAATTTGACATGATATTTGACTTTCTGAGATAGATATATATATATATATATATATATATATATATATATATATATGTAAAACTGATATTTTAAAATACTTCAATATTATAATCAAAGTAGGCCTTTACAAATAAGAATCACCATTGGCGCAGATAGAGGATGGAAAAACCACTATGATAAATCACTTGTCAAAAACCACCCTCAGTTAATTGAGCCAAGATTCAAACCTTTGCCTCCTTGTCAACAACACTATTGAGAGCTATCTGCTAATCATGTGCTCACCAGTTTGGCCAAGCAGTCACTTAGTTGCACGTGTCAGTCTGGCCGAAACCTAACCTACACAGCAAGACACAACAAGCGGACATGTATATAAATGGGAAAATATTGGCATTTGGATTTCGCACAGTTTTTGGTTAGACATATTTCTGCAAGCAAATATTTTCCATCATGAATAACATTAATAATAAACAAATAAATCGTGTGAATAATGAGGGTCTCTTAGTATTTTTTCAAAGATGAAAATAATGGCATACTCACTTGGAGTTGAGAGGTTCAAGTTCAGCATCAAAAGTCACATTAATTCATAACCAAGTGGATGTTTGCTAGGTTTTTTCAGTAAAGATCAACACCTTCCCACCCTTCTTATTCTTAAAAAAAAATCCTTTCTTTTCCCTTCATCTAAGTTTGAGCTACGGTGTGGTTTTTCATATTTTTTTAAAAAATTAGAAAAAAAACTGCCCTTCACTCAAAAAAAGTTATCAACACCTGCACTCAAATTCTCCTTTTCTCCCACCTCTCAATTTTTTGAAAATAGGATGCATCTAGGAGCTATTTACAATTTGTTTGTAATACGATCATCTTCGAGAATGTCAGAGGTGAATGAATTAATTATATTGACCCACTTAGATGGCCACATGGTCTAAGGCATGACCCTCACAGTAGACTAGACGGCCAATGAAGGGGAGATCAAGGTTTGAATCTCGGTCAGATATACTGAGGGGGGTTTCTCCAAAGTGGTTTACCACTCTCCTTTCACTCAAATGTGGGTACACTCCCTTGAAATATAACCTTCCTCATCCCTAAAACCATCAGCGTGATTAGTACATGAGCGTATATCCCGAACGGGTAGTAAGACGCAATGCTAAAAAAAATATTTATTTTTGGGGTGAGCAGAGCAATTTCTTTTAGGGGATGCCAATGACCCCTCTCCTAGCCTCAGTTCCGCTCTCATTGAATCATTTATCATGGTAACTACGATTCATAGTACCATGACATTGAATGAAGCACAAATAAATGGCATAAATTTATTTTAATTTCATAAAAATTACAAGCGAACATTTAAATTAATTTTTCATGACACAATAAACTCACTATATACTTAATTATATGACAAAACGTTGAATTTGCATGTATAAACACAAAAGGAATACAAACAAGCAACTCAGATTTTGATTATTAAAATGGGCTGGGCAAACTTAAAGGTCATTCTAACTCATCACAAATGTATTACTACAAGAGTAATTTAAAAAGACAAATGCTTAAATTTGGGCACAAATCAATGCATACTTGTGATAATCAGATATTTGTCTGAGAATGTGACAAGCAAGGAGTAATGCAAATGAATAAAAACTGCACTTTATGAGCACAAAATCACAAATGAAAGGTCTGGGTTAGTCAGATTTTGATCATTTGTGACTTTCAAGTTACAAAGTATCATGCAACATTAAAATCCTTATTAAAGGAATAACTTAACGGCACACAGTCCGCATTATTTAGTTTTTAAAATAATTAAAATGCTATATGCATAATTTTTGGTACAAAAGTTGAATTTCTAGCACATGTTACCATAAATATAGAAGATTTTTTAAACATTACCGGTATGTTAAAGTTTTTTAATTCTGACTGAACAGCAGTAAATAAATATTTCCCCAGACAATAAAATAGTTTTTAGTCTTAATTTGATGGTACAAACGTTTAATTTTGAGCACAAATTGCGTGTACGTAAACAGCAGTCCAGTTTTGATTTGGAAAAGGGTACAACTTAGATATTCATATTGCTGGACTCAATATTATATTTCCAACAACAGGGTTGCCACTATTTTCTTATTACCAAATTCCCTGTGTTTTCCAGGTTTTCCAGAGAAAATTTTCATTTTTCCAGACACCTAATAGATATTATAAATATAATTATAGAGGCATTTAATTTAGTTTTAAAGAAAATTTTAGAAATGAAGAGTGGTAATTTGTCATTGGAAGGAAGCATGTTTAATTGTGCAAGAGAAACACCTGTTTAAGAATTATTTGGAAAATGATGAGAAATGAATGACACATCTTATAGAAGGAAAAATTGGTTATATTTTCTGTCTACCCTAAATGGAATGAAAAAAAAAGGGAAATACCAAAAATACATTTTGAGTTTAAATGTGGGGGTGGAATGAGACGTTTGTCTTATTAGCGGGGGTGATTGGAGGAAGCCGAAAATGCGCGGCATTTGCCGAACGAAAACAAGTCGTCTCAGTTGCACTCAGGACTTATCTCAAGCTGAAGAGGTGCTGGTAAGCATAGTCATCATAAATGAGACGTGCTCCAATCAGACTGCTCAATTCTCCAGTTACAAATTTTAGTCTATATTGTTCCGCTTGCAAGCACTTTATTGCCCAAATTCACTAACAAATTCCAGTAAATTCTAGCTTTTTGGTGAAATTCCCTGTGTTTTCCCGGTTTTTTCCAGACACAAACAAATTCCCTGTCTTTTCCCGGTTTTCCCTGTTTTCCAGGTGCGTGGCAACCCTGAACAAGCTTCATTTTGCAACACAAATGTTGAATTTTGGAAATATAGCTCATTAGTTATTAGCACAGCACAAAATGATCCCAAAAGCGAATGGTAGCTATCAACCATTATTAATTTTGAAATTGTGGTGGACCAACATGAATATCTAACAGATCTATAGGCCTAACTCTAAATTAATTAATACATGTAACAATTTAGACGAAGAAAACAGATTTTAATTTTTAAATTACCTGCTTCGATGGCCGCCACATTTTATAATGTGTGACTCTCGTGTTAAGACTAGACTTCCGATGACAGGTAGATCAGGGGTCAAATCCTGGTCTGGAGTACAGTATGTTTATCATTTGCCACTCTCCCTGCGTGCAAATTCTGGTACAATTCATCTAAATTCAACCTTCCTAATCTCTAACTCACTAGTGTAACTGATACATATGTGTATAATCTGAAAAAGTAATAAGACACGATGCTAAAAAAAACTTGTGCCGTGAAAGTATGAACATCAAGCTGTATCACCTCATTGAAATTATTATTATAGAAGTAATTTTATGACACGAACACTAAATTTTGGCCGCAAAACAGTTTAAACATAGTACAAAATAAAAGTGAATCAAGATATAGGCCTATGCTATGATATAAAACATGCAAACAAGCTTTATATCAAGTGTTTACACCATGTAAGCAACAGACACGTAGACTTAAGGCCCATACACAGACTCCGTATCCGTAGGTCCGTGGTCCGTACTCGGTGCTCCTGGTCTATAAGAAATTCTACTCGCGATTACAGTATCAATATCCGTAATCATGTGACCGTTTCAACCAATGAGATAGTAAGAGACTTCATCCAATAAAAAAAATTGAAAGAAAATAGTCTACAGCACGGACCATGTGTCAAGCAGTCAGATGATCAAAGAAACCAAAAACAACTTTGTTGAGAAAACTTCCAGTATTTATATTAAATATAGGTTAAGAACAATCACAAGAAATATATTTATAACTTTATTCTAACTATCAAACTTAAAATAATAAGTGTTTGCAATAGCCTGGAAATGCTAAACAGATGTAGGCCTACTAATATTTTGGATGGAAAATCACTAGTATCCATAATTTATCAACTAACAAAAATTAAATGACGCTATTAAATAGAGAATAAACCAAATAGGGGTGTTGAACCTACAACAACAAAGCCAATATTTCTGAGAACTTGGTATTTCTCAGAAAACACTTTCCTAGAAGCCACTCTACCCGGGATTTTCAGAAAAATGTTTCTGAAATAGGTCCGCATAGCCATCTTTTCATTTTGTATATGTTTCCATAGCGACGGATTCTATCACTGCTTTCTTTCTTTATTTCAAGGTGCTTGCGCATATTTTCTCGACTGTGATTGGTAGTCCGTATAAACATGTCCGTAGAAAGTTAAAGATGGGCAACCTCTACGGAGTACGGACTTACGGATAAGGACTCTGTGGCCAGAGCAATCTAATATTGTAGCATCGATACGAACCACGGACTACGAACCAACGGATACGGAGTCTGTGTCTGGGCATTTACTACCGGTCATTCAACTGAACAAACTTTAGATTTTGAGAGCATATTAGCACAAACTAATGGTAAAAATATGATACCCTTCATTGTGAATGTGGTGGGCTAGTTTATCGTACGCTATATGTTTTTAAAATAATCGAACCGTGATTTATATAAATACTTACCTATATTAAAAAGGAATCCTGCGAGTATATCGTAACTCTGACTTTGATAAACATGATTTACACTGCAAACGATAAACTCGCGAAAATAACAGACCTTTTCTTAGCAACTAGTGTGTATCACGTCTCAAATTCTGGGTTCTTTTGTCTTTTATCACCCCCGCCTACCCCCACCCGAAACACACTGATTAAAACATACCACCACAGCCCCAGAACCCTGTTGCCAAACTAACCAAAACCAACATTTGCGAGGAAAGGAAAGAATGCTATTTTAGAGTGGCTAACAAGTTCTGTTGATCTCTTACAAGCTATGGAAGACTGTTATTTTTGTAGGGCAAGTCCTTCAGGGGTGTAATATTGGTTGGGAAACAGACTACAAGGAATTAATCAAGACTAGTTTATAATGAGGGATATGTAACATAAACCTCTTTACCCAACTGGTAAAAGCTAAACAAACCTATAACAAGTCCCACTCTTATACAGTAGATAAGAGTAATAACACAAACCTTAACAAGCCTGACTCCTATCCAAGAGGTAAAAGAAACCACTTTTAACAAGCCAAAAAGTAAGAGAAATACAACCTTTAATAAGCCTGACTTCTACCCAGGAGGTACAGGACAGGGTGTCTACCAATTCTAGGAATACTGGAAATATACTTGATTTTATTTTTGATACTGGAATTTTGAATCAGATACTGGAAAAATATTCAGCCTTTTTTAGATTGAGTGAAATGTTGGATTCATCATTTTGAGACTCCTGATATTATTTGGATTACTGATAGTTCTATTTTGACCACCCCTCAATTACTCCCCAACTGGTCTATCTTGTTGCCACACAATTAGTTGACCTTGTAGAAGACCTTGTAGTGGGGATGTTTGCCTCACTGGCTGACCTTTATATTATCAGTTTCTACACTAAGCTCTCCCACCCCCACACCCTTACATATTAGCGAAAGAAACAAACCCCATTATCTGCCCCCCCCCCCCCAATCAACCCTTTTTCCATGTGTGTCTCCCTGGCCACCCGACTTTTAGCCACCCGGTTTTTGAAAACGCCCATCGTTTGTGCTACGTTAGTGCTGGTTAGTGCCCGATTTTCATCGTTAGTGCTGTAAATTTACAGAAATTATTCACGATTCTTTATGGGTGGCTAGGGAGATATCTCCCTGGCCACCCACTATAAGAAATATTAGAGATAATCATTTTTTGAAAACGCCCATCGTTTGTGCTACGTTAGTGCTGGTTATTGCCCGATTTTCATCGTTAGTGCTGTAAATTTACAGAAATTATTCACGATTCTTTATGGGTGGCTAGGGAGATATCTCCCTGGCCACCCACTATAAGAAATAATAGAGAAAACCATTTTTTGAAAACGCCCATTGTTTGTGCTACGTTAGTGCTGGTTAGTGCCCGATTTTCATCGTTAGTGCTGTAAATTTACAGAAATTATTCACGATTCTTTATGGGTGGCCAGGGAGATATCTCCCTGGCCACCCACTATAAGAAATAATAGAGATAATCATTTTTTGAAAACGCCCATCGTTTGTGCTACGTTAGTGCTGGTAAGTGCCCGATTGTATCAATAATATATATTATTTACATCGATAGTATAGTAGCTATAGTTATTTGTTAAATACGTTTAAGTAAGATATAATCCATGCCATAGTAAAAATATAATAATACAATTTTGTCCAGTATAATAGATAGCGATAACATTTTACTGTCAATAATATACTTATGATAGTTGACCACATATAATAACTATAACCTACTGTTGCGTTAATAAGATAGTATATTAGTGTTATTTTGACAACAACCATTTGTGCACCCGGATAAAAATAATAGCTGCACAATATTTTTAACACTCATTCTTTGCGTTTTTGGTAAATTTCATCCCGTTTGCATTTTAAATGGTAGAAATGCTGTAAATTCCGTCTCAATATTATAAGCGTGCTATATTTACTGCGTCACTCACATTTATTTCAACATTACCACATTTTTAAATCCTAGTACAGATATCAAAATTACAAAAAGAATAATTTGAACTTCAAACTTCTGAAAAAATAAAGACTAATCTAATGCACATATTTCATTTAAAAATTTAAAAATTATCCACAATGGTGCAATGTATTGTTTATTTAGAGCATCTATACTCACCGAGAAAATTACACAAGTAAAAATGTATGTCACATCTCTTTGACAAAATCAAACAGATATATTTATCTTTAACTATAGTAAGTAATTTTATTAGCCAGAAACTGCTATTTTCCCACTGTTATCTTCAACTTATTTGGAGGGTTGTTTCCTACACGAGTGTACGTTTCCATCTGTACGTCTTTCTACGCTTGTAAATATTGGGGTGTATGTATCTGACTGATAAATGAGGGAGGTTGAATTTAGAGGAAGTGCATCCGCCCCGCATTTACATGGGGAGAGAGAGTGGGAAACAATTTTGGATAAACCACCCCCAGTAGACCCGACTGGAAATGAACTCCGATCCCTCAGTCATCAGCAGAGCAGTCTAACACAAAGGTGATGCCTCAAACCAGTGGTTTCCAGCCTGGAGTACACGTAACGCCAGGCATACGTCCAGGACTTTTGGGGGTACGTGAAAATATTTAAATAATGTTGGAAAAAGCGACATATGCCAGCACTGTAAGACAAAATATTAGTTAAATTTGTGATATTAGCTCAACGATATAGTGAGGGGTGGTGCTGGTTGTCTTATATATTTGACCTCGAGTAAATTATTTCAATTTCACCAGTTTGTTGATTAAGTACGGGTACCCGTCATTTGGCCTAAAAGGCATTTGGCCTAAAGTGTAGGCTAAACGCCTTTAGGCCAAATGCCTTTAGGCCAGATGCCTTTTAGGCCAAATGCCTTTAGGCCAAATGCCTTTTAGGCCAAATGCCTTTTAGGCCAAATGCCTTTAGGCCAAATGACTTTAGGCCAAACGCCTTTTAGGCCAAATGCCTTTTAGGCCAAACGACTTTTTGTAAAGTTAATTTTTAGACCATTTATTAAAATATGTTTTGCTGTCTTCGGAAACATTCGTTAAGATTTGTAGTGATGCTAATAGATGGCGAGGTGTGTAGTGTTTAGTTAAATAGTATATACTACCGTTTCAAAATATATAAGTCTTTTCTCAATTTACTACTTCCCAAGGTATAGCAGCACGTCCATTAACCTGTAGTACCACTTTGTATGTTGAACTTTTTACATTGCCAAGGTTTTGTTCTAATTTTTGACAAGCCATCTTGTTAATGTGGGGAGTGCCAGGCCACCACCGTGGTTCGGATTCCACGTTAAACTGTAGGTCCTTCATTTCGTCTCACAATCACCCTACCATTACACATTAGCGTAAGTGCGTATAACCCGAACGGGTAGTAAGACGTGGTGCTAATAATAATAATTTTTGTACCGTTTTGTACCAGAAATAAAAAGTTTTGTACCAGTACCGTTTTTATTAATTAGCACATACATGTGGTCACACCATTTTAATATTTTATTTTTATTTTGAATTAAAAAAAAAAAAATTTTAAGTGCCAAAGTATATTTTATCAGTCTTTCTAAGTATATTTGTTTATTAATTTTGCTAAATGAATTAATCAATCATTCATTTTTTAATAATCATATTAACTTACTCGAGTTTGCCCACGGCTTCGCTCACATTTAAGTTGGGTAAATTATCTTATTTTTAGCAAATCATCTAAACCAGGTTTTCTCAAACTCTATACTCTTGAGCCTTATATGAACATAAAATTAATTGTTAAGACTCTTATTCTTAGAATAAAATAACTTTTTTACGTTAAAATACAAAAATGAGACATTTATTATTTAATTGATTTAATTATTTTCTGATAAGAGCTTTGTAGAAGTTTATAAAAATAGTAAGGTTTTGTAAGATATTAATTAATTTTATTGCTTCATAGGCCAAACAGAATATTAATTTTTTAGTCAATCATAATTTAGGCAAGTCGAAAGAAGTGAGAAATTGGTTCACACCTCATCTGAAATCCCTTCGCGCCTCACAGTTTGAGAAACCCTGATCTAAACTACCAAAAATACAATTTCAGACACGTATGAGGCGAAAACTTTGTATGTTGATGAAGCCACAAATTAAATACTACCTATAAGAAGTAAAATCTACTTTATAAAAATATATATATATATGCAGTCTTTGCATCAATATTTACTCGCTTACGCAGAGACATTGTTGAAATGAACACCAAAAGAAATAGTTTAAATTTACTAACTAAACATGAATTAATTTGAAAGAATCACTCTAGTACTAAGCACCTCAGCTTATCAAATAAATTGTTCTGTTAGTAATTGTTTCTATTGGTTTTTGAAAATTTTCCCTTCTCCTCCCCAATCATAATTTCTCTAACTCCCATTTAAACACATAGTTTTAAGAATACTTTCTTTATCTATAGTTGTTCTTCTACCTTCCAGCCAAATTTCGATTTTAAACTATAGATAAAAGGTTTTTTATAACTCCCCCCGCCCCTCCCTTGATTTCATGGAGTTACATTTTAAAATGCTCAGACTTATTAGTTATTTGGAGTGGTGCATTTACGGGCATGCCAAAATTCAATTTTTAACGACACTGCACTGAGATGTAGTAGTTTCTATTAATTTTGTAGATTTTGGATTCCTTATTCCCAACCCACTTTGAGAAATTTAGAGTCTAACGTTATTTTGGCTATCTGGGATTTGATTTATCTTTATTTATCTGTCAAAATTTTATTTTTTTCCTAATCTCAAAAAGTTTTTTTCTCTATTATACTCCATCACCACTATTTCTCAGAATGCAATTTTAAATAATAATAATAATAATTATTATTATTAACATTATTATTATTATTATGTAAATGTCTATTTGTATTGTTTCCCGTACCTAATTAATACATTTAAATTCTTTACAATACAGAGAAGTAATTAAATATATTAGTTTTTGAAAATGTTGACCTCCAAGCTCCCCTTCCTCCTGCCATTACTCAACTCACTGAGAAATTTCAAATTTTAAGGTTTATTTGGTCATCTTGATGGGTCCTCCTTATACTAAGGCTACTAGAGTTGTAGGGTAGGCTCGTTCACTTTACCGGCCAGCACTCAGCTCTACCCTAACACGCAGCGCTGCTGTAACGTCTGCTCGTGAACTAGCCAAGCTTGCTTCTGTTCAGATCATGTGACTGTGTAGTGCCACACTTTTTTTTATTATTATTTAGCACCACGTCTTACTAACCGTTCGGGTTATACGCCTAAGTACTAATTACGCTAATGGATTAGGAATTGGGAAGGTTGAATTAGTGGAAGTGAACCCGCATTTGCGTGGAGGGAGAGTGGAAAACCATTGAGGAAAAACCACCCCCAGTTCACCCGACCGAGATTCAAACCTCGATCTCCCCATCCTCAGCAGTTGAGCTCAACACGACTAGCGCGTTAGCTATCTACGCCACCGAGGCGGGTGCGCTCGTTACTAACTTCTTATTTATGTCAAGTATGCTTCCAAAGTCAATGTGAATAGTAAATGTTTGTATGTTTATTGTAAGCTTTCTTATTATTTATGCGTGAAGGGTTACGAAAAGTGTCATACCGATACTAAGAAAATGCCGGGTAAGCGTTGTATCGTTGCCGTATGCAATAAAAGTAATCTAAGAGATATGGTGTTATACACCATGACTTCCCTAAAGATTCTGATGTCAGACGAAGATTTATTCCCTTCTGAACGAGATGGAAAATCATGATTAATATTTTATTTGCTCAGAACATTTTTTCACCTAATGAATATGAACAAGACCTTCAGCCCTAACTGCTGTAATTTCCTTAAAAAAGCAAATTAAAACCGCCCTTATTTGTGATGTCTCCGAAAATGTTTTCCAAGGGGAAAATATATCACCCGTGAATCTAGGCATTGTATTAGATTTACGAAACAAATAGTAAGTGATTTCATGGCGGGTAAACATGTCACCCCCAATAGATTTACTTTATGGAAAAGTCCCCTTCTATAGTGAATTTAATTATTTGTTTAAATAGTTTACTTAACTGCAAGATTTCACATATGCATTTTATAACCTTATTATCCAAATCGATCTTGCTTCATTAATGTGGACAGTAGTCTGGAAGAGAAATCTCCCCATCCAAGGTGGATATAGTTTTATGATATCCGTGCCATCTTAAAACATACTTTAGAAACATTATTTCTAAATTTGATAAATCACGTGGCTGTTTGACACACATATGTTTTGTACAAGAACATAGTTTATTGTAGTACATGAACAAATGTATATAGTACGCAATTTAATGAAAGAATTAAGGTATTTGGTGACGTAAGTGTTACCTTAACTTATGTGTTAACTTTTCAATATAAATTTAATAACCCTTTTGTAAGTAGGCCTATTCATAAACCAATTTGTAGTATAGTGAAAGTCTTGAATTTATATTAATGTTCAAATGAGTGTGTCAAACTATATATTTAAAGGGTAATATTAGATTCAGCTACATTTATGTTATATAAGTTGGTAATAATAATATGCCCCCCTCAAAGTTGGAGATAATATGTTTGTCCTCCACCTATATCCCCCACCCGCCCCCCCCTCAGTTGGAAATAAAGTTGTCCTCTAAGATTGAAGTTCAAATCCCAGCCGGGTGTAACAAGGGTATTTTTCCCTAAAATGGTACCCCACTCTCAATATACGCAAATGTAGGTACATTCAATCTAATATGTAACATTCCTCATTCCTGGTTCATTAGGGTAAATTGATGTATGTGTACAACTCAAACGGGTAGTAAGTCACAATGGAAAAAAACCTAGTGTGATGACTATCAAGAGTATCGGCGAAGCTTTATTAGTGTTGGGCGAGGTAGTTTGTAAAAACACTATTTTTAAGGAGTTTTTAGGTGATTGACTCCAAGCCAGTGGAAAATATTTGAAAATGGAATGCCACTAAAAGCTATTTGGGGTCTCCCTTAAGCATTTAGAAATAATAATAGATTGTTTTAGAATCTTTTTGAAGTTTGATGCAAACCATCTTTCAGCTTCAAATTCAAGTATATCAGAGGGAAGTTTAACAAACTGGAGGAAGGAACATTTCGATGGGGGGAGAAAAATTTGGTAATACCCCACCCTATCAACCCTTCCCTCTTTCCCAGTTCACGCTCAATGAGTGACACTCGATATAAAACTAGTGACAGACACACCGTAGAATGTAGATTATTTCCTCAGAGTCTGACAAACTAACTTAAATCTAGAACAAATACAACATCCAGCCCCCTGACAGTTAAATTCATCATTGTGAAAGGGGAAAAGCACAGTCAACCCATGATACGTTTTTTCGGACATTCCGGGAATCGAACCCGGGACATTTAGCTCAGTATACAAACACGCTACCAACTGAGATAAAGTGTCGGACTGTGTATTGAAATCAACATTTAGTACGGTTTATGTGTTGTTAGCAAAATAATTCTATATTACGTGATAAAATAATTACACCTCTACACAAATAAAAAACTGGTACGTTGGTATTAACGCTGTAAGCTACCTGGTCTCATAAGTCATCGCACTCAAAATATAACTTGTTTTTGAGTGACGTGGAGGTCGGGGTGTAGTGTAGTTCTTCTTTTATATTCATTCATGTATTAAATTATAAAAGACTTGTGAGATTTAAATGTATTTATGAATGATCATAATACTATGTAAATATTTTATGAGAGTTCGGGCCATTCATTTTTTCTGGTACAAAGGCTCCTTCGGTCTAAAATGTGAGAACCCCTGGTCTAAGTCAATATGTTAATGCGTTGAATAACAACGCTCTGGAAGCTTTGTCAGTTCGAAGTACTTTAGTATTAATTTTAACCGAAAATTGGGTGGGGTGCGAGTGAAGTCTCTATAAGCGAGGTCCTCGGTGTAATAACCCATATCTTGTGTTAAGAGACTTAAAAACTAAAACGAACTTAATTACCAAATGGTGGCTACAATTATATACATTTTCTTGTATACAATGTATGAAGCTACTATGGTTGTGCTTTTTTCAAAGAGAATATAAGTGGCACTTTTAATATGTGTGTGTTTTGAATATAAAGTCTTAAACCAAGTCTTAAAAAGGAGCCTATGTATACGACTCATCTTCGTGACTAATGTTTTAGTTATAAAGTAAATAATTTATGTTTTGTATTGAAATTATTAGGGTTATGGGGGAAGGTGCCCCTTTTATTTCCACCCTTTTGAGTGCGCCACTGGTTCTAAGTAAACGCTTAGGAAGGTCATTTTATCATAGATATAATTAATTTATAAAATATGATAGTTATTAAAATGGTTTTTATGAACTTATAATGCCCCTTTTTCTCGTCAAGTGAAAAAATCAAAAGTAAAAACCATTAGCTTTTATTTAATTAAAGGGTACTAAACTTTTAGTTCAAAACCCTTTTAAAAAGTTTAGATTATATATATAAATGTTAATAATGAATACTTTTTGAGCCAGTGTGTTAAAGATTTTTCTCATTTTATAATTATTAAGTCAATATAGTAAAGTATAGTATTATCTTAAAAATGTTAAATAAAGTTTAAATGTAATTATAATTATACAAAAATGTACATTTGTTTATATTTGAATATGATGTATTTTCACTGTCTAAAATATGTTTTTCAAGTAAATAAGAGTAACTCTAGTAGTGTTGTTTTTTTCATTGTATCTTCACGCCAGTCAATGCTTTCCCACATTTAATAGCAATTAGAAGGTAGGTATGAGGAAATAAAATTATGAGAAGTACCCCTCGTTTGCGTGGGAAAAACGGGAAACCATTCAGGAAAAATTACCTTAAGTACACCGAGTAATTGAGCAGGGCGCGGTATGCACATTTTGTCTTCGATTCATTATTTTATAGTAAAAATCTTTCTTTCAAAAATGAAGATGAAATACATATTTAAAAAAATTAGATATCACTAAACTTTACACAAAAATATACAAATCAATAGATTATTTAATCTATATAAAGCAAAGGATGAAGCAAGAGAGAGGTACCCGCCAACAACTCGTGAAACTCAAAACAAATTATGTTAGTGGGTTTGAAAAAGAACCAAATGAAAGTTGCCGGGGAACAATGAATTTTTTTATGGTTTATTTCAAGGTCGTTTGCTATTATTAGGAATGGAGGGAGGAAAGGACTGCTGCCTAAACCCACCCTTCAAAGTCTCTTGTAGAGTGCGACGGGGAAAGAGAGAAAGAGAAGATTTTAGCCTGTTTGCCACGTAACTCAAGTTGGCCCGCCACATTGCTGAAAAAAAACTTTTTTGTCTAATGTTTGTGCTCTATTTGTGCTCATATGTGCCCGAACATGAACATTTTTGCTGTGAAACTGGCCAATTAAAAAAAATATTTAATGTGGTGGGCCAACTTGAGTTCAAGCTAGCCCACCACATATTGAAAAACACAACATAACAAAATTTATTTAAGTCAATCCATTGTGCTCCATTTGTGCTCATATGTGCCCGAAAATGAACATTTGTGCTTTAAAATTAGAAAATCTAAAGAACAATTAATGTGGCGGGCTAACTTGAGTCTTCCTTATACCATAACCTGTAGAAAAAATTGAATTCAACTGGCCCGCCACATTTTTAAATATCAATGTAACAAAATTCTGTTTTCACACCATTCGTTTTGTTTTTCGTTTGTGCTCATATGTGCCCAAAAATGAGTATTTTGCGCTCTAATAATTAGAAAATCTAGAAAACAGTTAATGTGGTGGGCTAGCTTGAGCCGAGTTGGATCTCCTTTTATAAAATGTATCAAAAGGCCTAGAAACACAGCCCTAACGTTAATTTTCGGGACATATGAAGCACAAAAATAAGAACAAACGAATCGTGAATAAGAATTTGTTACATTGGGTATTTAAAAATGTGGCTGGCCAGCTTGAACTATATTTTTTTTACGTTTATGAAATAGGGAAGGTTCAAGTTTTGCCCCCACATTAAAGCCCTCAATTTCTAATTTTTAAAAGCACAAATGTTCCCTTTTCGGCCACTATGAGCACAAATGGAACACAATGGATTGCTTAAATAAATTTTTGTTATTTTGTGTTTTAATTTGTGGCCGGGCTAGCTTGAGCCAAGTTGGCCCACCACATTAAATATTTTCTAAAAGGCGTTTAACAGCAAAATAAAAAAAATTTTATGTTCGGGCACATATGAGCATAAATAGAGCACAAACGATTAGACAAAAAAATAATTTTTTTTCGGCATAGTGCAGGGCCAACTTGAGGGCACGTCTGTTTGCCTCTAGGCTATAAGATTGTCAATTTTTGGAAGGAAAAACAAAGCGATCCTAGCGGTGAGATATTTTTACCCAAACCCAAACCCCCTCAGTTTTTCCCTCTGGCCTCTGCTGCAACATTGCTTTTCGGGGGGGCCCCCTTCTTACATCTACTTTTTTTACCCTGGGGAATTTTCATCCTGTAAAGGCACCACATTTTTTTTTTTAAAATTTTTTAAAAGAAGACTTAAAAAAAGATAACAAAATTCCTAAAATTTTTTTGTTTTTTTTTCCCTTGAAATAATTCCTAAAAACTTTGCAAATTACTAGGGGGAAATTTATAATTTTAAACAAAGGCCTTTTTTGGGGTTAAAACAAAACCCCTTTTTGTTAAAATATCACCGTAAAAAAAAAAAGTTCCTGTTTAAAAAAAAAACTGTACTAATTTTATTTTAATAAATTTAAAAAAATTCTAACAAAATTTAAAAATTTAAGGATTAGTTAATATAATTAATGACCATTTAAAATTTATGGCAAATTTTTTAATGGCATTTTTTTATATTTTTAATTTTAATAAAATAGAAAAAAAAATATGTTCATAAAATTTCTCAGTGCGCAAACGAAAATGGGCGTCACTTAGAAAATTTTAAATGGGGGGTTAATATTGGTTTCCCCTTTTTTTTTGCCTTTGAATAAGTTTTTTCCCAAAACCCCCATAATTTGAATGTCGAATTTTTTTCCGAGCGCAAACGATGCGAAAAAAAGGGTTTTTTTATTTTTTTTGTTAATTTTATGCCCCTGAGATATATTAAAAAAGGAAAAAATATAAAAAAACTTATAAAAAAAAGGTGAAAAGGTTTTGTGAATACGATCTAGTTTAATGGATATTTTCAATGTTTTAGAAAAATTGAACACCTTGATCATTTTTGCTATCTATATTAGATGAAACAACTAACTCCTTTTATTTCCCCAAGAAAACCCAAAGGGGTTTTTAAATTTCTTTTTGGGGGCCAAAAATTTTAAAAGGGGGCCCAATGCCTTTTAGGCCTGTTTTTTTGGCCATGCCTTTGGGCCCAAAAAAGCCTTTGGCAAACCCTTTTTTTGGCCAAATCCTTTTTTGGGCCAAACCCTTTGGCCAAACGCCTTTGGCCCAAACCCCCCTTTTGGCCCAAAATTTTTTGGGGCCAAAAAACTTTTGGTTTCTTTTTAGGCCAAAGGGGCCTTTTTGGCCAAATGCCTTTTAGGCCAAGCCGCGCCCCCCTTAAGTACGTATACAAAATAAAAAATTATGCGTGTATTGATCAAGCAAAAAAGTTGGGAAACCAGGAAGGGGTTTTGTTAAAAAATAAGAAGTATTGCGGGGTTGGGGGAAGAGGGGAAGGGGGTAATCCAAAAATTTTGGAAAATAAAAACCCTTTTTATTTGACACTATTGAATTTTTAAGTACACGCTGCAAATTATTGGCAAAGAAAAAAAATGAGAGTGGGGTTTGATAAGAAAGGGTTTAAAGGAGAAAAACGCATACCTAAAGATAAAAAGCAACAGACTTTACCCGAAAAGGAATATGGTTTTAAATGTTGTCAAAAAATTTAATTTTTATCAAAAAATTGAGCAAACAAAAGGAATTTTACTTCAATCTTTTCATTACGAAATAAATTCAATATTCAAAAATTAAAGAATATTTTAAATTAAAATTTTATTTTACTTGAATTTAATCTAACTTTAAAAATGGGCTTTACAAAATTACCTTTTCTGGGAAACCAAAATAAAGTTTTTTTCCCTTTAATTTTTCTTTAAAAAAAATACAAATAATATCTTTTCGATATTTTTACCTGGGGAAAATTCAAAATCAAATTTTGGTTTTGGGGGTTCCCCCCTTGAAAAACACATTTTTATAAAGAAAGATCTTTAATACCCCATAATTTTTAAAAATAACAAAAACTTTTAAATTTTCTATAAACTCTTTTTTTTTAAAAAATTTTTTTTTGATCCAAAACCAAAAAAATTTTTAAAAAAAATTAAAATTTTTTTTCTTTGGAAAAATTACTTTTTTGTTAATATATGCACAATCAAATACCTTTTAATCACTCGTTTTTTTTTTGGGAAAAAAGAAAAGGGGTTTTTTTTTTTACATATTAAAATTTTTTTTTTTTTTAACTTATTTTTTTAAAAATTTAACAAAAAAAAATTTTTTTTTCATAAACTGTGTGTCTTATATCGAAAAATACTTTTTACCTTTAGTTCAATAATGGTTTTAGTTTGCAGGCCCCATTTAAAAAGCTATTTTCTTTAAAGTTATTAAAAAGTGGTGTTAATTTTTTTTTAAAGGGGAAAAAACTATAAAATTTTGTGCCACCTCAAATAAATATATAAATAAATTACCAAATTATGGGGTTTTAATATCATTTTAAAATTTACCACTTTTTTATTACATCTCCAAATGAAGATGTCGTTTCGTAGCGTTTTTAAAAAGGGGATACTTCTAGAACATTTCGAGCGCATAAAGGGGTAAACTTACTCTAATGATTTTAGTAACAAGTAAAACAATTCTCAAAAACATGGCAAAATTAAACAATTGCAAAACAACTGATTTAAATTGCTTTTCAAATAAGTCTTTGAAATATACTTTAAGTTACAATTTTCATAGAAGAAAAAAAAGTTGTCATTAAAAGATATACGGTAGAAACCATAGAAAAATTAATTTTGAAAAGTGATAAATTAAAAAACAAGAAAATAACCAAAACAAAAATTCTAAAACTTGAAAAAAGTTTTGCATAATTTAAAGATACTTCACTTAAAAAAAATTAAACTAAATATAATTCTTATAAAGGGGGGGAATCCCGCCTCCACCGGGGTTGGGATTCCAGTTAAACTTGGTCCTCCATTCATCCCCAAATCACCCTACCTTTTCACTTTTACGAAAGTGCTATAACCCAAGGGGTAGAAAGAGCTGCTAAAAAAAATAAAATTTATAATTTAAATGCAAAAAAAAGGGAAAAGATTTTTTAATTCAAGTTGATAAATTTTGACACAACAGCACTAACCAGCACTAACGTATACAAATATGCGGTTTTTCAAAAAAAGGGTTATCTCTAATTTTTTAAATGGGGTCCAGTAGATATCCCCTACCACCCATAAGGAATCGGAATAAGTGCTGAAATTTTAAAAGCACTAACATAAAAATGGGGCACTAACCAACTAACTACACAAACGATCCTTTCAAAAAAATTTATCTCAATATTCTTATACGGTGGCCGGGGAGATACTCCCACCACCCAAAGGAATCTGCATAAGATGAAAACAGCACTAACGATAAAATCCACAAACCACATAACGAGTACAAACAGGGCTTTTTTCAAAAATTTGTTATTTCATTATTCTTATAGGGGGGCCGGGGAATTCCCCTACCACCCAAAAAATCGTAAAATAAGTCTTAAATTTACAGCACAAAGAGAAAATCGGCACTAACCACACAACTAGTACAAACAGGGGTTTTAAAAAATTTTTTTATTTCTTTTATTCTTATATTGGGGGGCCGGGAATATCCCCCAGCCCCCAAAAAAATCGGAATAATCTGTAATTTACAGCACTAACGATAAAATGGGGCACAACCACACAACGACAAAAACGAGGGGCTTTTTCAAAAAATTTATCCTATTTTTTTTATATGGGGCCGGGGAGAATCTCCCAACCCCCCTAAAAATTGTGAATAAGTATGTAAATTTTACAGCACTAACGAAAAACGGGCACTAACCACACAACTCCAAACAGGGGTTTTTTCAAAATTTTTTTATTCTTTATTTCTTATAGGGGGTGGCCAGGAGATATCCCCGGCCACCCAAAAGAACGGAAAAACTGAAAATTTTAAACACACTAACGAGAAAATGGGGCACAACCACACTAACGACACAACAGGGGCTTTTTTAAAAAAACCGGGGGGCAAAAGTCGGGGGGCCAGGAACATATATTTTTTTTCCAAGAAACCCATTTTGTGAGATTACAAAAAACCTAAATTTTCAAACCCACTTCAAACTATTGGGAAACCCCGCCCTTTACACCCTTGGGCACTACAGTTTTTGTTATTTCTTAAAGCCCTTTGACACATTTTTGGGGACTAATGCAATTTTAGGGATTAGCTTCCAACAGTAGTTGTGTTGACACTTTTTTTTCACTTGATTAAAAAGCGATAAAAAAGGCGAAAATGAAAAGTATAAGGGGTCCTCTATTAACCTTTTTTTTAAAATCACGCGTCCATTCTATTTGGGGTAATTTTATGCATATACAATTCGCCTTGTGTTAAGCTTTTAAGGTAATTTAGAATAATAGGGGGGCCACATAAATTACAATTTTTTTCAGTAAACTAATTTATCAAATTTATGACCTTTTAAAAAAAAATTGTTTTATATACAACATAAAAAATTGTGATTTGGTTTTCCATTTTTTTGGGTTTCCCTTTTACTTAAAAAATATTTTTTTATCCCAAATAAATTTTAAATATTATTTTTTTTACCGCCTTACACCCATTCGGTTAACCCCCCTTACCTAATTTTATTTTGGGATTTAATGAAAAAGGGCCACATTTTAACTGGAATCCGAACCCCGGTGGGGCTCATTCCCCACATTCACAAGGGGCTTTTCAAGGGGGAAGGGAAAGGGTTTTTAATCAATAAACTTTCCGGGGCGAGATTAACCCCGGCCCCAGCATAAAAGTCGACACCTTACCCTAGACCACCTCCCCAAAATTTTTTAAAAATTTTACTTATTTGTTAAGATATTTTAAAAACATTTTTAAAAAAAAATTTAAAAAAACTCAAAAAACCCAATAAAACCCAATACAACAAACTCGGGGAGGGAAATTTTTTTAATAATCCCCCAAATTTTCAACCCTTTTTAAATTTATCCAATAACAAAATAAGTTAAAAAATTTTCTAGGGCCTAAAATTTAAAAAAATAATAATACCTAAATTAAATTAATTGGTTTAGATTTAAAAAATACTTTTTGCTAAACAAAATTATTGGTAATACTCAAGTTTTCCAACATACTACAAAATTTAAAGGTATGGAGGCTAACTTATTGATTAAAAACTTTTAAACATTTCCAAAAGTTTCAAATACTAAAGAAACTTTCCGTGTTTAGTTAAAAATACATATTCAAACCTTTCTTCCGAAACGCAATATTTTGTTCCGGAACTAACCACGTACACAAATGTTATTATTTTTTGATCGTTTTTAAAAAAATTACACATTCCACGTTGAGTTAAAAATTGGGTTTTTTAAAAATTTTTGAACCCTTTTTTACCGATATTAAATAATTTTCTCACAAGGGTATTTGTAAAATTTTACGTGGGTTTAAAATTTTTTTTTGGGGAAAAATTTTAGAAAAAGTCACCTATATAACTTTACAATACCCTAATTGGGAATATCCTCCCATTCTTTTTTTAAAATTCGTCTTAAAAATGCACAAAAACCTCTTTTTATAACATTCCACAAATAATTCCCCCCCCACAAAACCCTTTTCATTGCCGCCTTTTTTATTTCACTTCATTAGTAAATTAAGGGGACCAACTTTTTCATTGCAATACTTTCTTTAGTACTTGCTTGTCTTTTACACGGTCAACGGCGCGGGGCAGCCAAAATTTGTTACTTTCATTATCAACAACATCGTTCAACGGGGCCTTAGGGACTTGCATTTTAACAATACCTTGTCAAAAGGGGTTTAATCCCCAATCTTTTTAAATCCTCCCCCCTCTCGCTCCCACCCACCCAAAACCCCCCCAAAAAAAACTACCGTTACAAAACTTTGCGTAGTGTGAATATTCTGCAGATCCCACTTGTCTATTTTGTGACCTTTGTGTTTAAGAAGAAATGAGTAAACTCAGAGGAAAAACCTCTTTTAAAGATGATTTGGTTGGACACTGCATGTTTTAAGATTGGTTGTGGTTACAAAAGGATTGTTATAAAAGAAAGGCCATTGTTTTTTGTGTAAAACTAACTTTGATATAAGTACTGAGAATATCTTCATTACGATCTCATGCAAGTGAAAGAAGCATGTTGACAGAGTAAAAGCTGCTAGTGGGAGCAAAAAAATATTGGACTTGGTCCCTATGGCCAAAAATGCAGTGTCTCTGTAGGCCTACATGAAGATGTACATGTTAGTGCTAATGACCATGAAGTAGTTTGAAACCTGAAACTAGACCTAGTTGTTCTATTCAGAGCTTCCTTGTCCAAAGATGAAGTTTCTCGTACTGAAATATTGTGGCTATTAATTCAAGTAACACAATCTTCTACTAGTTTTTTCTGCTTGTAGTGATATTTTAAAGTAAGTTTCCGATAGTGAATAGTGCCCAGAATTTTCAAATGCATAAAGATAAACTATGAATATGTAATCGTGTATGGGCTATGTCCGTTTTTTCAAAACGAGCTTGCGAATATGGTTAAGCGATGCTCATTTTATTGTATTTCATTTGATGAGAGCATAGATACTGTGGCTCAAAGACCCAGATGGATGTTGTTGTTCGCTACGGAGTGAAAATGATGAATTCATACAAGATATTTAACATCTTTCTTTTTATGTCATGCAACAGCTCAAGATATATTATGAACTTTATATCTGCACTAAAAGATGAGGGCTTAAATCTTATAAAAATGCTTCAAGTTCCATGGATGGAAAAAATGTAAACTTCAAATTTTAAGTGATCTCAAAAGTTACTTGAAGGAAGATTCTCCACAGATCCTGAGTTACTGGAATTTTGAGCTTGTCCTTACACATTGGCCATGTGCTTTACAAAACAGCACATGATAACTCTATTTGAACTATTAACCAGTTTTTGCACTCACTAATAATGTATTAAATATTTTCCAACAAGACGTGCAGATTATCAAAGAATAACAGAGTTATCTCTTTTAGAGATGAAGTTTTGTTCTATTAGATGGGCAGAAAACTCAAGGGTGCTAAAAAGAACAATGTCAATGATGCCGTATTTAAAACAGTATTTTTTATCTAACAAGCATCCTCCAAATCTATAATTTTCAAAAATTAAGCAATTTTGTGAAGGATGAACTTCTGACATCAAAGTTGGGATTCATGCTGTCAGTTTCACTTGAGATGGAGAAATTTCTCACCGAATATCAAGCAATCAACCTCTTTGCCATTTATGTTTGCAGGTTTTAAATAAAAAACTTTTGGGACTTAAGAACAGAATTGTAAAAGGTGAAAAGAATTTTTTTTTAGGAAAATTTTCCCCAAAAAAGGTTTGCCTTAAATTTTAAAAAAAAAAATTCCCAAAATGAAAAAACGCCCTACCATAGAATTGGGGTTGGGGGCTTTTGGGGGCAAAAGGGGAAAAAATTTAAAAACCCCCAAGAAAACTTCTTTTAGAGGAGATTGTCAAACAAATTTCCTTTAAATTGGTTTTCTGGAAAAAAAAATTTTTTATAAGTGTTTTCCCCCTCCCCAAAATTATCAAAGATCTGTTTTCTCTCCCCCCAGTCTTTCTCAACCATCTTTGTTAGGATTAAAAGGAAAAGGGCCCCCCTACATTATAATCTTTTTAGGGCAAAAAAACTATTTTACTCAAACTGGTTTTTTAAAAACGAGACTACTTTGACTTTGTTCAAAACCAAAGTTTTTTTAATTCCCCTTTAAACAAATTTATTAATTTGGGGACCAGATGATAAGTTTTTTCATGGGAATTTGTTTTTCTAAGGGAAATTCCTTTCCCAGGGAACCCACAATTTTCCCCTAAAAAAAAATGTTTCTCCAACCCCAAAAACCGCCTTGAGGGGAAAGTTTTTTTTGAATAAAAATTTCCCCGGGTTTAAAAAACTACATGGGGAACAAACCCTTAAAATTTTTTCAAAGGTAACTTTGATTCAGGTTCCAAATACAACCGGGGGTCTTTAAATATAAAAAAATTTCAAAAAAAGATGAAATTTATGCTGGGGAATGAAAAAGGGAAAAAAAAAAGCGCTTTTAAAGAAGAAAAGGGTTTAAATTTTGACCTAAATCAAAAAAAAAAAATAATTTTATAAAAAAGAAAAATTTTAATGAAAAGAAAACAGTTTTTTCAAAAGCAAAGGGGAAAGGGGAAATGTTTGAACATGAAATACAAAAATTGAAAAATTTTTTTGGGTTTTATTAATTTTTAAAGTTTTGTCTACATTTCCAGTGGGGGGTCGTCCCCTTTAAAGTGGAGGGGCCAAACCTTGTAATTCATAAATTTTTTCAAATTTATATTTAAAATAAAACAAATTTTGGAAAAATTTTTGGGTAAATAACATTTTTTAAAATTTAAAAAATTAAATATCACCAAAAACATGGGAAAATAAAAAAAAAACCAAAGGGCGTGGGTGTATTTAGAAAACTCTTTCACTGTGTAAATTTTTCAAAAAAATATATAGGATTTTTATTTTTAACTTTTTTTCCATACAAAAATTTGGGCTTACCACCAATAAATTTAAATTTCTTTTTTAAACCCAAGGGGTTTTCTCTTCAAAAACCCTTGTTTTTAACGCCGGGGTTTTAAAATTTTTCATATTAAGCCCATTACAAAAAAAAATTTTTAAAAAATTTAAAAACAAAAAACATTTTCCCAAAAAAAAAGCCCTTCAATTATTATTATAAAAATTCCCACCAAAACCTCCTCAAATTTTTTGGGACACCCAGGGGTGAAGACAACAACTAAATTTTTCCTATAAAAACATTTCACAAGCTTTCCCAAACCTTAGGGGGATAAAGGGGGGTAATTGGGCCTTTAAAAAAAGAATAAGCAATTTCTTTGGGTAGTTTCTAAACAGGGGGGGGGGGCAAAGGGGGTGGGGGGGGGAAAGGTTTTTTTTCAAATATGCAGGGGTGACCGTCGCGGCCCCCTACTCATTTCCTTTTGGGGAAAACAAAATTTAAGAAAGGTGGGGAATTTTTGGGGGTTTACTATTTCAGGGGCCGACTCGCCCCCGCACCCCCACCGCTCCATTTTTAAACATTGCCTGTATTACTTTAAACCAAAAACATATTTTTCTTGGAAAAGATTTTTCCAAAATAAAATTGACGTGAGGTGCA
>JBCFYV010002469.1:0-42174 GCA_039000515.1 Timema cristinae
TGTCATCCAGGTAAACTTGGCTTGTGAATGACTAATACTACTACATTCATGTGTTTAGTTATGAGTAAGGTTGAATTTAGAGGAACTGCACCCGATCTTTTGTGGGGTGAGTGTGGAAAATCATTTATGAAAATACGGCTTCAGTCAACCGACTGGGATCGAAACCCGATGAATGGTCTCGACGTTTAAGGTGTCGGGTGGAGAATGATGCATACTTATTTAGTACTGCAAGCTTTGGTGACCTATTTTCTGTATGCTTGTCCACACGTATCGAGTGCCAGCAATCCAACTTGAAGCCAGTAGTCATTACATTTGCTATCCACATGTGTTTATTACTTTGTTTAATATTTGTTGTTAGCAGTTACAAATATACTTTATTTGAAGAAGATAAAAATACATCTGAATTGGTTAATGCTCAAATTTTGGCAATATTTGAGAATAGGAGGTTAATAATAAAGATAAAAAGTGTATCTAAATATATTAAATTAAAAGTACTCATTCCTAATCACTGGCGTTCCAAGATATTTGAATGGGAGGTCGTTATAAAATTACCCAGCTTCCTCCCTTTCTCTTAATTTACTCTACAAGGCCTTTATTAAGTTAATATCATTAAATATAATCCAAATTAATTTTAATACTATCGTGACCTGGTGGTCTATGGGTAAGGTGTCAGACTTCTGTTCTGGCGTTCGGGGTTCAATCCTCGGTCCCAGACACAGATTTATCTGATTACCAAACCCTTCCTTCACCTTTGACAAGTCGTGTATTAATCACAACTTGTGAATGTGTGGAATGCCAGGCCTCCACCGTGGTTCGGATCCCACGTTAAACTGTAGGTCCTCCATTTTCATCTCACAATCACCCTACCATTACACATTAGCGTAAGTGCGTATAACCCGAACGGGTAGTAAGACGCGGTGCTAATAATAATATAATAATTTTAATACTTTATCTAACAAGCAATGCATCATTGAATCAAATATTTATATATCCTTTATCTATGATTCTAACAAAGGGGAAGTTTTTGAGGATTTATTCACACTTAGCTGCTCCTAAGTTTCTGAATTTTGTAAGCTATTTTATCAACATTATTTATATATTGTTTTTGTGGATAACTCCTTCTCTTCACGAGTCCTAAACCCTGGAAAAATTATTAATAAGGAATTTATTATGAGACTAATGCTGAATCTGAATAAACAGAGGATTTTTTTTTTAGAGTTAATTTACTTTTTGGTGAAATACGATCCAGTGCTACGTGAACATGTTCTAAGAATCAAGATGGGAAAAAGTTTCCTAAATACTATACGTCGTCTACTATTCAGAACGAGTTTATAGAAATTTTGTGAGAAAAATTAAGAAGCAAGGTTATCGAGCTAGTAAAAGAAGCGAAGTACTTTTCTTTGATATTCGACAGCATTCCTGATATTTCTCACGGGGATCAAATGAGCCAAGATTTGCGCTATGCTATGACGGATGTAAATAAAGGTAAGATAGTAGAATTATTTTTTGATTTCATTGAAACAAAAGGTAAAACCGCCGAGAATATTTCAACTATCATTTTGCAAAAATTAGAAAACGATGTAATTGGTAGTATTCAAAATTGTAGGGGACAAGCATATGATAAGTGTCAAGCACTTAGTAGAAACTCATTGGAGTGCAAGGGGAGAAGCTGTAAGTATTGTAATATAAATATATATATTCGAAAATCTGAAGTATTTTATAACAGTTAACTTGTGATAAAGAAATTACCAGGTCAGAGCTGCTTGTTGCGTCACAATTGTTTCTCTTTCTGTGCTTTCTTGGCATGTCCTTCTAGAAGTTAACAACACACAGGTCTACATCCAAACAGAAGAATTGCACGTAAACTATATTATATAACACTCGAGTCTTTGAAAGGGTCTTTTTACTGAAAATAGGGACGAACAATTCAATAGCCTATGCCAAATAAATTTGTTATGATCTTAAGATAGTCATAGTGTGTCAACATCGATGTAGAAAAAAACCTGATGGCTGGTGAAGAATCGCAAGATGCTGATCGTCATATGAAACTGAGTTGCGAAGAGAAATATCTTGTTCGCTGTAAAGAGTGATCCAATAAACTACTCTCAGATTTCAACATCTTCATCTTTTTGCTGAGAAATATGCCTTTCTCACTCCGTCGAATCTTTTGAATGACAAATACGAGTATCAACTAAATAAAGACTACTGGTACTATGACATTTATAAGGAAGAGTGCCTCGTCGAGAGAAAAATACTTCGGAGTGTTTTGTTGGTGCTGCTAAGCAAGACTAAAAAGTGACGTGGAAGGAAGATTTCCTTGAAATTTTGCAGTTTATTGAAAATTACAGTCTTGGTAACTCAACTCCAAATATTGTAATACTTCTACGGACTTTCCTAACAATTTCTGTTAGTGTTTCTGCCTGTGAACAGAGTTTTTCTGGATTGAAATTTATCAAGAATTACTTAAGATATACAATGAGTACCTTACCATTAAGAAATCTTGCCATACTTTCTATAGAACAGCAACTAACAGGCAAACTAGACCTCAATAATATTAATAATTTTTCTAACAAAAAAAAAAAGAAAAATAACATTGTAGAATGTTGTGATTAAATCATTCACTTTAGAAATAAAAAAAAGTTTCTTTTTTCCCCCTTATTTGTCATTTTGACTTTTGTCGAAGTATGTTGTGTATCGAGAGGGGCGGCAAACCCAGGGACAGCCCTGGCGGCACCAACTTTGGCTATGCCACTGCGTAGCACCCACTTTTTAGCACAAAAAGTAGTCTATTGCCCAGTATTAGTATCATAAAGCATTTAGAACATCAATTCTTAGTAGTTAAAATTAAGATGTGATTATGAGAAGAATAACTACATTGATGTAACGTGTGGAAAATCACCCCCATAGCATCCTCATCTTGAAAAGTGATTGATAGGAACTATAATATGTCACATATGTAAATCACCCCGAGAGCTCTCCAATGTGAGTCAATTATCAGCAATGTGAATCTAGTACCTTAAACCAAATACTTTTTTTTCATATGTATTTTTTTAAGAAACAATCTAGCACTATGCTTTATGTTTCCAACATGTTCAGCTCCAAACACTAGGAAAATGTGATATGAATATGGGCGATATTCCTCGTACAGAGAATATGTCCAACATTAACAAATAGTGATATGTATGGAGACCAAGATTCGAACGTCTATCTCAATGTCATCAGCAGTTTTGTCTGACACAAGAGTAGCCCGTTAGCCCACTCGGCCACCGAAGTGGGTTTCAAAAATTATTAATTCAAATGGAATAATTAAAGAAATTATCATTTTTTAAAAGAGATTAAAGTTAATGGGCAGAGCCCAATATATTAGTCAATTTGCTATAAAATCAAATCAGCCAATTAATAATATATCTATTAATAAATAATTCTTCACCTTTAGGAACAATAAAAGATAATTATTTAGAATATTGAAAGAAATTCAATATAAATTAAATTTAAAGAAAATGTTCTGAAATATTTAATACAAATTTTTTTTCTTAAAGACATAAGGGACATTTCAAATTCACCATCCAGGACTACATATTATATATAAGTATTTTGTTATATTTGTAAGAAATTACAGAAAAGGTGGATAGTAAACATATAAAAGGGAATTAAAACAATATGACTTTAACAATGAACAAAAAAAAGTAAAGAATGTTAGTAAACTTGGATAGGATTGACTCAACGAAATCAAACAATTTAAAATGTATGCAGTATAATTTATTTTTACTAACTCTACAAATAAATATGTTAGTTACACTTTGAATGTGTGAAAAATTTTAGTTATTAGAATGAAACATACAAAATAGAGACAGCCTCCAAACACATGTTAAAAATTATAAAACCCTAAGTAGCGTGAATAATTATCACAATTGACTTGTACAAAAAATATTAAGTTTTATTAATATAATTCAGTCCTTGAGATTCGTCCATAGGTTAGGTAACCTCATAACAAACATATTTTCAAAATGGTGGTTTCAAAATATCATAAGTTGTAAAAGTTATAGAAAAACTATTTTAGATTTAAATAAAATACCCTTCATTTAACCTTTAAAAACTGGCAGATCTTACATAGTAACCAATAATTATTAAGACAAGATTTATCAAAATATTAGAAAATAATCATATAGAGAAATAATTATGTTTAGTAATATTATTATAGAAATATTTATGACTATAAAGAACTTAAATGGCATTCAAGTGATTAATAAGTGCTTAGTAAAACGGGGATGTGCTGAAGGGGGATTGTTTAACTGTACATTAACTGAAACATTGTTATAATGTGGATGGAAGTCAATATGGAGAAATAGTAATGTTATGCTTGGATAGAAACTTCTATCTCATTTCTTGCTATACTCGCATCACATGTCAACTCTTATCTCTTTCACCGTTGCACATTAGTTTTAATTTCCATTTCCTGTGTTTGTTCTTTATGTTCCTATCAAAGTGATATATGTTTTTTTTTCTTTTTTAGAAAGTGGTGTTGCATGTTTCACACTCTTTCTTGATGAGTTTGATAGAATGAAACCTAGTTCAAGGGATAGGGCAGTAACAATAGACTTAAGAAGCAGCCATTAACCCCTTTGTCCAGTGGCAGCAATGTAAAGTGTTAACTGTGTTCTTCTTTTCATTGTAAAAGTCATATTGTCTATGTTCCTATTATATGTGTCGATCCACCTCTCCTGTTCACAATAAACACAAAGAACATAGAGATGCCACTATTTGTGGGTATTTTTTTCTGTATTTCTTATAATGATAAGGAAATATTAAAAATAATGTGCAATTAGAAGGTGCAAGTGGGAATATTGACTCCTTCTCTTTCATCTCACATAATTTTACAATGTTTCCACATTGGTTTCCTCTATTTCTAAATCTTTATTTTTGTATCCTAGTAGCTAAGTAATAAAATAGACAAAACATACCTCAACACAAAAAATACATTTCTGGGTGTGGACCTAAACTTAAGACTAAACCGAGGGTTGTACATATTATGACTCTGAAATTAAGATAGAGGAACAAGATATGAAATAACATCAACATGGTTGTAAGTAGGAATGGGGTATGTCTAAAAGTAGGAAATGACTTATAAATGTAAAAATACTTTTATATTTAGTGCCATTTGTAACCGTAAACTTTTAATATAAAACATTTTATAATAGTTTAAATAAAATTGGTTCAACACAAGTAATGAAGAGATATTGTAGATTTATATTTAGTGTCCTTGAGTTACACAGCTTTGACTTATGACTAATAGTGCTATTTATCAAGTGGCAGCTCGAAACATAATGATAGCATTCCTACTAAGCTGATGCATAGCTAATAGTGTCATGACTATTTTGTTTGTTTACGCCTTGAATGCCAGTCATTTAATCAAAAGTTCTTTCATAAGAAGAATCCGTTTTCCTTTAATTACCCTTTGAAACTAACACAGGTCATACATGTATTTTGTTCAAGCAGCATTTGATTTACATGGTATTTAAACTTGAGCATAAGCCGAGGACTAACTAAGAAGTATTTAAAACCAAAACTTTGCTCATATTTAGCCATTTAATATCATATAATCCAAACAGGTATGCGGTTAGAAAATATTTAATTCAAAAAATGTTCAGAAAAAAAAAGAGCATGAACAAATTATTCATCGTAACAGTGAATTAAAAGCTATAAGTTATAAATATTTTAGAAGTGGATTTGTCCAATAAATCATATTATGATAAGTTTTGATATAAAAGTGATTGAAAATAAATTAAGATAAATAAAGTTTTAGGGAAAGGTGACAAATAACTACAAATTAAAATTATATAGGAGTGGAAATAATATAGGCTTAAATTAACAAAATGCAAGCTTGCAGAAAAGGTTTGAAAAAATGCATCATGTCTTAAAATAAAGGCAAGTCTGAAGTATTTATGAATAATGTAAGAATGTAGACTTATTAATATTTCCCTTTTCATTTTTATCTATACAATAAAATATTAATCACAAATATAACTTTTCAGGGCCGTGTCCACAAATTTATGTCAGGGGAGGGAGGTCCGAATTATGATTGAATGGCTCATTCTGTGTAATGGCTGAGGCCAATTGGATTGGAGGCCGGTTGGAGGGAGCATGCTAATATTTTCAATGACCCTAGATTAGTTAGGTCTCACTAAAACCATACTAATCTGCATGTTTAATATTATGGGTATGCCTGGCTTTCAAACTTTAAGTAATATGTAATTTGACTAGTGGCGGCTCGTAGCTAAAATTAGTGGGGGTGCTGCTCCAGAAATTTTTTAGCCTTTGTTTTAAAATTGTGTAAAAGAAAAAAAACATGTATAAAAAGAAAATTTATTCAAAAACTTGATAAAATCTCAACAACAAAAACCAAACATGTTTTACTTACTTTAACTTAAATTGTTACAGTTCAAGCTTGATCTATTCATTTAAAAATGAAATTCATTCTTCTTGATTTAATTCACGCAAAAACTTCACTAATTTTCTCCTTGATCTGTGGATGACAATTGAGGAAATTTTTCTCCATATAAAGTACTGCAAGAGCATTTAGTCTTTCTGTTAGATATACGAACCGAAAAAAAAAACTAATCAACTAGAATAGCTGGAAGCAGTATAATAATGTAATTATACACTCTTCTATACTTTATCACATTCAAGAATATGGAACACGGTTTTTAAGCACAGTACACGCTCAGTAAAAAAAAACTTCCTTCCACCATCACGCCAGAGCCGGCACTGCGAGAGCAACAGTGCTCTCTACCTGGCAGTCCCTCCTCACCCCCTCTTATGTGTGCATGTGCACAACAGTCAAACACATCGCTGGCACTGTGAAGCGCACAGTTCCATACTAATATTTGTATATCTTTTTCATAAACTCGGGGATGGCTACTGAAGTACTGACATTAAACTTAAGGAATACATATTGTACTACAAAAATAAAGAAAGAATTAAAGAAAAAAGGACTCACTATATAAAATGTTATCGATAATATCAAGTGGAAATAGAGGGCGCTTCAGTTCTGCACTCCCTATACACAAGCCACCACTGAATTTGACACACATTATATTAAATAAACGGCGCTAACCAAAAATTACTCATTAAATTCAAATATTCATGCTCAAAAACAACATTGTTTTATTTCAAGTTCACTATCACAACTAGAACCTTTGCAATTACAAAGACATCAAGTGTTACAAAAACAAATTTACTTCACCAAATTACAGTATCATAACATCTACATAAATGACAAACAACAATAACAATGTTGCCAAATTCTAAAACTAAATAAGCAGCAACACTGTCCATTTAAATGAAAAAAAAAAGGTTCAACATTTTAGTGATAATTAGTAGCCAAGCTGTTGCCAAATTAAAAAGTATTAGAAATTAAGATGTTCGGGCAAGAGTTGAGCTACAAGCAGTGGCAAGGAGTCGGGTAGGCAGGACAAGCTCAGCTATCCCAAAAGGTTTTGAAAAAGGAGAGAAAATATTCCATTACATAGAACAGACGCAAAATTAAAATTTTAATGGTCATTTTTTAAAGCATAGTTACAAGTTAAAAAACTCGCGAAGCAAATGTGTTCGTTCCTTTTGGCAAGATAAGCTGATATCTTTCTGCCTAACACACCTGGAGAATCATGCTTGCAGGCGTTATAGAGAGTAATGCACATGCAACTGTTTATCTCAGCCACTGAAGTCGACCAGTAAGCCGGCTATCGCTGACTCGTGAGAGTTACGTTCTGACAATTAGAATGTGTTTTAAAGGTGTCTTTCAGTGTAAATTAGTTTAGTTTTGTGAATGAGACTTGAAATTTATTATTTTGGGTTGTTTTAAATTTAGTATCATAATATATAATATGAGTAATATTTTAGGATTTAGTGTATGTACTGTAGAAAAAAATTGGAGATGCTGTAGACAACCATGACTCTTTTGCTATAGTTGACTTTTTTCTAAATAACTCTAGTGGTCTTTTGAACAAAAAGGGCATTTAAAAGGAAAAATAGCAAGACCAAAATTAGATATTTCACAGAAGGTATAACAAAAAATAAAGAATCATTATTATTATTGTTATAATCAGTAGAAGTAGTAGAAGTTTGCCAGTACTGTATTATATAACTTTTAAAAAATACCATTTTAGACATTGTTAAGTGTGCCTCAGCTTACACAAAAATTATCATGCTTCACCACTGGTTACAAGGGGTACATGATATAGCAAAAGAAGCAAGAGTGAGATGATATGGGCACGTAATGAGGAGGGAAAATACCACAAGGGAGGCCAAAGGAAGAGTTGGGAGGAAAAGATAGCAGCAAAAGTATGAGTGAGATAAGAAGAATGCCTAAAAACTGTGGAGGAAGCATGTGAGACGAAAGAGGGAGATAGAGGAATTTTACTACATTTTTATTACATAGACATGGCCACAGGCTGAAACCTTGTTGGTTTTGATGATGATGATGATACATACCAAAATTTGTAAGTTTACGCATTTTTTTAGCACTGTGTCTTACGAGTCATTTGGGTTATGCGCATATGTAATAGTTTATGCTAATGGATTAAGGATGAGGAAGATTCTATTTAGAGGAAGTGTACCAGCATTTGCGTGGAAAACTTTTTTGTAAAAACAACCTTCATTACAAGCAACCAAGATTAAAACCTCAACCTCCCTGTCATTGGCAGTCTAATCTATCATGAGAGTGACATATAAGGCCAGCGGTTCCCAAACTTTTGGAATCACGAAGCACTATTCAAGAGAAAGATTTGTCACAGAGCACTCTAGTTGCCTTGAAGCTAAAGGCATGCACATACACTTTTTGCTATATTTAACTAATAGCATTTTTTAAAGTTATTAGTCAATATTTTATCGTATAGTAAAAGCATGAATTATTTTTAGAATTATAAATAGCTTAAATTTTGATCTAAACTGAGTTTTTCCTATTGAAAGCCATTGAAAATTGTAACTTAAATATTGTTTTCTCAAAAATACAGTTTTGCACATAAGTGTCTTTGTATAAGAGCGACTATATTTTCACAACTTTACATAGATAGATACTAAACTGAATTACAGCAGATCATGATGGAAATGAATGTTTAAGCATTTGGGCATGTTAAACATCAAGTTTTATTTCATTATAAGTTTTATTTTCTCCCTTAATTTCAGAGAAATAAGGAACTTAGACACATAAATGCAAAACAACAATAAAAACATAAATTAACCTAGAGCAACACATTTGATAACAAATTCAAAGTAGGTATTGTAAATCCACAATATGTTACCCACACAGATAGTGTTAAAACCATTTTCATGGCTGAAAAAAAAAAAGTCACTTGCCATAAATAAAGAACGATAAAGTATAGACTGCAAACTTAAATTCCAATGAGATGGGTGGGACTGCTGTGTTTTGATTTGCACAATTTGGCTATATCTGGTTGAATTTGGAAGAGCTGCAACCAAATATCTGGCTCTGCATTGAACTGGAATCTTTTGTTCCAATAGCCACACAGGCAGAGAATCCTGATCCACATAATTAAGTTATTTCGAAGGGAAGAAGGATTATTTTCGCTCTATCTGACAAAACTTCAAATTCGTCTCGTAGCTGACATCAAAATTCTGATAGTGACTTTTTTAGTTGGAAATTCTCTTTTAACCTCAGAATCTTATGTCAAATCATTCATGCACTCATACTGTCCTGATGTCAGGTTGACTTTTCCGGCATTAAAATAAATAACGTTGCACTGCTACTTGAACTGTTTCGACTCTCAACTGTATACTGACTGAACTTCAACTTACTGAAGGTGCAAAGAAACATGAGTTTTTAATATGCAATAGAAACTTCCCAGAAAATTCTAGAAAGGTGTTGAAGCAAACAATCGTATCTGAAAACGCGCGATGTTCTTAGAGGGACAGGGAGAACTGGCAACCTCTAGTCTCTCTGGTTTCTCCGCGTGCAGTCTGTAAATGATTTCTACCCAATACTTATCTATACACACAGTTCATGGATGCACAAATTCACAGTTTTGATATGTCACGTTTTATTTTTATTTCCAATCTATTCGCGAGCACACTTTGGAACCACTGTCTTAGACCGTGCTGCTTCCAAAAAAGGTTGAAGCATTAAATTAAATCATGTATTAAATGCAGAGGACTTTTGCTTGAATCAAAAATCCTTAGAGAAGTGTCTTCCCTTATCACCAACCAGGCATGCCCATGTTTAATATATTGCTATGAATGCACATAGAAGAATAAACAGGTAAGGAGGGGAATATATTGACTCAGGAGTGGGGGATGAGTGTCCCTCTTCCCTCTTTGTAAATACATCACTTTTTCTTGTACAGGTTTCTGCAGTTCCTTCTATTCTGATAATTAGGATGTGATCAGGATGAAACATTATAAAATAAATTAAATGAATTCTAAAAATTAATGTTTCAATTAATTAATAATTTTAATAATCCATCATGTCTTTTACCACTTACAAGGTTTCTGAATAAAATATGTGGGTTGTATAGAATATATGTTAAATAATAGGCTACTGATGGTTTGACATTTGCTCATTGGGTTTAGTGGTTATTTTTTTTATTTATATTTTATAAGGTTATAAAAGCAAAGTTTTCATGAAGTGTCTATAAGATGCCACTACAAGATGGTCTACAATGGTTATCCATTGCTCTCAGTCATCCAGCATGGAGTCAAGCCAGTCCTCCAAGTTTTCATCCTTCTTGACATTAGAGGACAAAAGGAGGAGATTTGTTTTCATCAGCTTCGTCATCTGAAGAAAAATGAAAACAGAAGAGTTTTTGTCAACATGACAATAAAACGACAAAATTAAAAGATCACACAAAAAATAAACCTGATTTACAAAACTTTGTGTGGCTCCTGTTCAACAGGAAACAACTCCTCACTATTTTACCTCCAAAACATTTGACACAAAACTAAGTGTGTCATATGGAATATAATTATTAAAATGCACAAAAAATAAGCCTTGTGAAATGAGGTACCAATACATTAACAGCTTGTGGACATTATTTTATTTGTTCTAGGTAGCACTAATGTGAAAAAAACACTACTATTTTTGATGCAGTCAATGCCAAAAAAACACAGATTGTATTATTAGAGTTATATAAATTAAGTGACCCTACTAATATCAGCACACATGAATGTTTGGTTGTATATATATGTCCTAGTCTTTGGCTCATATCAAGTGTAATATGTACAATGCAATTAACATAGGAAGATCATTTTAAAAGTAAAAACACATTTCTTGCAGCTAACATTAATAACATATTTCTTTAGTATTGATGTTATTTTATAAGTATTGATAATATCTATCAAAAGTGACAGGAGTCGACGTATGAATACATGAAAATAAATGTTAGTAGCTTATCTAGAAATCAGATAAAGCTCTTTCTCTGAAGATTGAACCGTATGATAGAAAACTTTTGCTACTGAAATACAACCATTTAAAAATTTGTGTGCAACTATTGAGCTATGCTATTAAATCAGACGATTAACATTATTTGTACACTTTAAAGTTTAAAGTGAAGAATTTCACAGAAAAACAACACTCAGTCCAGTTACCACACAAGACATGCTGGTGATTTATACCTCAATTCAAGTACAGAAAAAAAACCTTTTTTTTCATGGCTACCAAATGTACAACCACCCTCCTAAAACTACCCAAAAACCCACCTGTTTTTAAAAAGAAACTTAAATCTATTTTAATTAAATCATTAGCTACATGGGACTCTCTTGTCTCCAGTTAATATTTTTTTAAACTTAATGTCGCCATCCCCCCCCCCCCCCTCCAACTGTCTTACACATCTTTGAATTTTGGCTGGTTTCGCATTTCTTGTGTTCAAAAAATTGATAGCGGACCATATTTCATAGTCGGCGGGCCCACAACTGTCTTACACATTTTAAAAATTTCAAAATAAAATGTAAACAAACACGGCTTTTCCATAATGACACCTAAGTTAAGCTAATTTATGAGGGAGCTCAGTGCACAAGCGCGCAGCAACAACCTAAGCACTCTCACTGCCATATTTGGAAACAATACTTACCCTCCCAACATGGCTTGTTGCATTTGGCCTAGTTTTTTTATTTTACTTTCTATGTTTTCTAACATTTCCCCATCCAGTATTATCTCTGCTTCCATTCCTATTCTGTTCACATTCATATCACTGTCTTGGGCTAGTTGATTTTGAGTCTGAACTCAGTAAATTTCTCATTCCACCCATCAAGCTTCTTTCGCGATTTTTCCCTATTCGGTCTCCCTACAGATCATGACATTGTCGACAAAAACCAAGACGTATACATCTTTTCTGTAGTGGTGTTTTAGCTTTATTCTTCATGACGAGCATCAGAGGTGACACTGTACACGAAATCGGGTCCCAAACCACTCACTCCTTCCATTCTCCATCTCACAGTTCCTTTACAGCATCATGATCTTCTGGATAAATTTCTCATGGTACATGTCTTCTCTTCAGGCATTCTCCCATCCTGTGTCCCTACACACAGGTCTATCTTTCTTTCCTAAATTTGGGGGTTTTTACTCCTCCTGCTGTATCTAATATTTTCTCTCTGATATTCTCTGTCAATTTCAAGCCATGTGACAATAGGGTGTTTCCTCTATAATTCTCACATCTTTTCCTATCTTATTTCTTGAATAATGGTATGAGCACGTCCAGCCAAAATTCAACAACAGATTAGTGAAATTTACAGTGAAAATGTGCACGATGAGGAATAGAGTGGGCAGCCATCTGTCATAAATGATGATAGGGTGCAGAAAATCAATGAAAATATGTGCAACAGACAATTTACAATTATGTCACTCAAGAACTATTTTGACAGATTGTTTAAAATATCAGAAATTATGCTCATGCGGGTACAAAAATGCTCTTTGAGGTGCACAAAAACAATTGACTTGGCATGTTTTGAATTTTCTCATGCAATACAGTGAAGATAATCATTTCCTAAGCCCCATCATCACTGGTGATAAGACATGGGCGTCATACGTTATGCTGGAATCAAAACAGCAGTCCATGGATGAGGCACAACATCTCCAAAAAGGAAGAATTTCATGGAAACAATTTCAACCCACTTTTTTTTTGGCACAGAAGGGAAATTTTCTTGTTGATTACATGCCACCGGGCACAACAATAAATGCTGCATCCTACTGTGAGATCTTGAAGAAATTGCAACTCGTGATCAAAAACAAAAACTGTGGGAAGCCAATCACAGTATTGTGTTGCTTCATGATAATGCTCGGCCACACATCTGGTTGAACCCAAGAGCTCATCGGCTTGGTACAAATGAATCATCCCCCTACAGCCCAGATTTGGCGCCAAGTGACTTTCACAGGTTCCTTGCCTTGCCATGTGCAACAACGATAATGACAACATCAATAAGCTGTGCCACATTGGCTGTCTTCACAGGTGGATTCATTTTTATAAAGAAGGTATTCAGAAATTGGTGCCGCGCCTCCGCCAAATGCCTTAATATTGGTGGAAACTATGTAGAAAAGTAGTTTAAGGTTTAAAATTTATGCGTAATAATTTCTTCCCTAAGTAACAAAGGAAACTTCAACTGACTACATCAACTGATAACAACAAGCAATAATCATTAGCTGTTAGCATTACCTTGTTGTGTACCATTTACATCCAGTTCTGAAAAAAACATTTATTTAACTAAAGTAAACAATCAACACCGAATTTGAAATATGATCTCTGGCGTTCAAGGCACATAAAAGGAGGCTGCTAAAAGATATAAGTGTGCCAACTTGACTATTGACTTTCCGAGTATCAGTCTAAGCAAACGAGACAGTTGTAAATCAAGTGGTGTTTAATATGTTTTTTTTATTTAACGCAAATACATTTGAAGCATTTCACTGGCAAATTTAACATGATTTTTGTACAAACATATATAATTAAAAAATAATTCTATCATCAATCATCAGCAATCAATCAATTTTGTAATTCTTCCTGCTTTCAAACAAAGAGGAAGAAGAAATATAAAGAAAATAAAACAATTGTTTTTTAGTTGGAAATGGATTGATAAAGTTTTTCTGGTGGTATAATGCCAGCCATTTCAAAAGAGTGTTCATTTTTTCGACACCTGCGGAATATGAGGTCATTAAAAGTTGGTGTGAGAGTTTTTTCTTCAACTAGAATTAATTTTTCACCTTTCACAATAGCTTAACAAAATCTACAGATTTAAAGTGAACTGTGACTGATTAGTTTCAAACTAGACTTCAATGGCTGAGACAACTACCTTTTCATCCTCCAAACATCCCAGTTTTCTTTACCTTCCTCACAACTCAACAACAATTTTGAAACAAAGCATGACTCAAAACTATGGAGTCTAATTTATTTTATGTGCATCACCTGATGATAATGAAAAGTATATAATTTTATCAACTTAAAAACTTATGTTTATAACTGGAAAATACATGGAGAAGCAATAACTTATCAATGGTTGGGATCTGGGGGTCTTCATTTCTTTGATAAATATTAAATTTTTCATCTTTATAATTTGTTTTAAAAAAAATAAAACTAATATTTTGAGTTGTTAACAAACTAAACATGTCAATAGAAATAAACATTATAACAATTTTTAAATTTGAAAGCGTATTTATAATCGAGTAATAAAACCAAATGGAAACAAAACCCTATTGTTAAATGGATAAATATAATATCAAGTTTTCAGCTCCTTAGTTTTATCTAGCTTTGTTGAAAATAAAAGTTTCAATCTCATTATGTATCCAGGAAAGGAAGAATAATGCCCATTAAAAAAAGAAGTAATAACACATCTATACGAACCTTAATCAAATAACAAGGTGCCTTCCATGACTAGACTGATATCATACAAACTAGCCGCTCTATAAACTATCAAGGCTACCAGGCAATGAAATTCTGGACTGTATATACATTTTATGTAACTTAAGTTCCCCCACACACCCCGGCAAAATCTCCCCTACCTCCCTCTTCCCCCTTGTACCCACACTAGTAACAACCTATCAGACTTCCCGAAACACCTTCCCAAAATCCCAACCCAACCCCCCCCCAAAAGAACAAAACAACGACAATTTCCTAACACTCCCCCCCACCCAATCACCTATAAACCTTCCAAAAATTTCCCAAAAACAAACCACTTTCATCCCCGCCCTTTTTATCTCCTAAATCCACCTCTTCCAAGCCAACTAAAATCAACTTCTAGTACTCCTAACATGAACCACACACGGATACCGCAACTCATTAACAATAACAACAGGAAAAAAGATTTACAACATTAACATATCTACTTAAGTGTTGCAATTATATTTACACACACCAGCCCCATCCCACGCTTCCTGCCCTCCCCTCCCGCTGTCCCCTTCTGCACACACTACAGCACTGCCCCCACCCCTATATCAAAAATACAACAACCCATCATACCTCCATACCCCAAACACCAAATGACACCCCCAAAAAAAAACCCCACCCCCAGTACAAGAACACTAAAATATCACAAACAACCCAAAGATAACCCCACTCACCCCCTCAACCTACAGTCCCCCATTACCGTCCTCTGGCACAAAAGTGCGAACTCGAAAACCCCCTACCAAAAATAGATACATCGATAAAGTAAAGAGTTATTTAAAAAAACACCCTTCACTCATAACCTATTACCAGTAGGTCCATTTTTAAAGGGTAATACTCGTGCTATTGCTTGCTGACAGCTAATCGTCCAATCATCAGTTTAAGATTGGTTATTTATCTAGTGAGGAGAGAATTTCAGGGTAATTGTTTACATACGGGATATGTTTTATATTTTATTTGTGTGTTTAAGGTTTTTTAGCCATGTGAGCCACTTTTTTTATTGTATTATAAAAGACTTAATATAAATAAGTGTGATAAGGTTAATTTTTGTGCATAATTTTGACATTTACAAGCAATTATTTAAATATTTGCACTACAGCCTATGTTTTTCTGCCTTATATCTAATTCAGAGATAATTATTATCATCAATCATTATAGCCTAAGGTGGTTAAGTGTTAATTGCTCCTAATTGTGTTGACTAGGTAGTTGTAATCCAAAAGTGACCAACAGTAAAGGGTATACCATTTTCTTAATGGAATATAAGGTTAATTTAACTTATAGTAAATTTAAAGATATTCTTAATGGACATAAATAAAATTTGACATTGAAAAGATTGTTCTTTGTTTAAATTTTTTCACAAAAATCTTGGAAAAATATTTTTCCTGCCCAAGTTTTAGGGAACATAACTCCCAATTTTTCCCCAAAGTTTGGGGAACCTGCCCAGGCCTAGTACACATAATCATTTTGTTTTATTGTTCAAGTAAGCACAGTTTAAAAATTATGGAAAAGAGATCCAGAAATTAATGACATACATTTCTAGAAGGAAAGATTTTGTTATATTTGCTGTAGGCCCTAAATATTATTATTGGTGTTTAGAGGCCCATCGCACAACGCTGAGGTCATAGGGCCTTGAAATATATTGAAAACATAATAAAATCCCCTTAGTGGGAGGAGATATAATCATTCATACATCTGAGACACTCCATAGGAGTGCTCAAATAGCTCTTAGTATAAATTAAGTGATACACCGGCTAAAAAAAAACCACTATGTGTATCACTACTAATAAAAATAAAAACAAACCTATTAAAACAAAATATTATTTAAAAAGACAAAACTAACATGTTTTAAATAATGTGTTTTATTAAAGTTTAATTAAAATTGATAAAACGACAAAACAAACACATTAAGTATAACTAACATTTTAAAAATCTCAATAGAGATAAAATCCAGATGAGCCACTTTATAAAAGTGACTCAAATGGCACAAAAAGATCCGCCGGGCGTATAAATTGGAGTAAACAAATAACTCCTTCATCGCTGTCACGCTTAAAAAAAAATAAGGTCAAACCTTTAACTCAAGGCCCGGCGAATAGGCATACCTGCGACACTCACTAAAATGTGGTGCACACTAAGGGGACATCGCAAAATTCACTACATTGAGTGGATCCCTCTTAGTAAAAATCCATGGGTTAGAAAATGTATGCCCGACTGCGAGTCTCGTCACTATGACCTCCCTCTCTCCAAGACTTTTGTATAGAAGAGGGCCACCCCGCGACACACCGTCCCCTGATGGACACAGCTAGTTCTGAGCAGATGGTTAGTCGGAACCCACTGCTTCATGCCGTGCGTAAGACCTCCACGCCGAACATAACCCTTTAGTCTAAAACAATACACCCAGACTCGCCTCCGGAGGCATGCTGCTGCCCCTTGGCGCCTGGTCCGCCAGTTCATTACCTGAAAGACCAGCGTGACCAGAATCCAGCAAAATGCGAGCCTGGTGCTTAATTAAATCATTTTTAAAATTTGCCTCCATGATATCATTCACGAGGATTCCAGAAAAAGTGGGACAATGAAACAGAAAGCACTCATGGAATCTGTGCAGATAGGACAGAAAACGGTGACTATTTCGGTATACAAAACACAAAGATATAAAAATGTCATAATAGTCAGACTGTAAAAACACGTGGATTCTTTAGGTAAACCAAATTTAAAAAAATTGATCCTTCCACAATAAAAGCAACCATCCCACGAGGCACCAGATTTAGAGCCATCAGTGTAGATGCCTCAAATCCTGAAAGCGGTGGGAGAGGATCCATTAAAGGTCCTTCGCATATAACAGATTGGGTGGTCGCTTATGGAACTCGTGCAAGATCAAAAGGTAATTTCGGAGGGCGTATTTTCCAGGGAGAAACTCGACCTGGTGATATGGAATAGCCTTTGGCAGCACTATCCACACGAGTTGAAACCGATAGCATCTGGATCCCAACCAGCCTTGTACTACCGCCATTTGGTTCATAACAAGCCACGGTTAGGGGATGAAAAACAGTCGTTAGCAACAGCTCTGGCATGCAGTGCATTTAGACACGTAAGATGCCAGAAGATAGGAACCGCCTGTAAGAGAGAGGGGGCCACCGCATCGGCACAGATGAGATGACTGGACGGGTGCGAAAAGCACCGGTAAGCCATCTAATGCCAGCATGGTGGACACTAATCTAGCACTTTAACGCCGAAGGTCTAGCTGAATCATAAACAAAACTGCCCATAGTCTAGTTTAGATCTACAAGCTCCTATACCGCATCAAGTTTTCCCTATCTAACCCCAGACCGACCGCTAACCACTGTTGAGCAGGTTTATGCTTTTATAACCTTGCTTTCAGGTCTTTCGATGTGGGGATCCAAGTTAATTTAAAATCAAATAAAGTCCCAGAAACTTTACGGTTTCTGAGACTTAATTGGAAGTGGAGACCGGCGTTTTGGCTGCAGAGAGTGAAAGCCATTACCAATGCCCACGACCAAGATTGTTAACACTCAGTGTATCCATCAGCCAGCCCTGTGGAACTTAAACGAACTGCAATAAATTGCGCAGTCATGCCACAAAGAGCATAAACGAACAGTGAGCGCACGTTTCCACAATACTATTTATCGCGAATAGGAACAACGTAACAGCTCAAAATACTTACCAACCCTGAGGCACCGCCCCATATTCATGAATAAATTAAACAACGATAAGGTGTTAATCAACCTTAACCCGAGTGTCTGTATCCGACATAAATTAATATAAAAGAAGGAAGGTTTCCTCGAAACCCCCAATTAAAAATGTTTTCAAAATGCCGGTACCCGCCAGGTGGTGTTGTATCGCTTTCTCCGATCGAAGAAGACAGCCAGAAGATGCGGCTTATGGATAAAAGCATCACGAATAGCTGACTCTAGACAGACAAGGTGATCCAAATGTAGATCGTTTTCCGCGAAAACCACATAGAATTATAGATAGCAGATTGCGGGATTCTAAATACATATAAATCGTTTATTAATAATTTTTTTCCATATTTTACATACACAACTGGTTAAAGCTATCGGTCGATAACTAGTTGCTGTAAATTTATCTTTGCCACATATTATAACCGTGATAACGATGTTGCTTGCCTCCCATAGTGATGGAACTGATGAGATTCCCAGACACTGTTGAAGAGGTCCAGCAGATTATGCGTGGTCCCGGCAAGGAGCAGCTGCCGCCACATTCATAGAGGATATCATCTGACCTTAAGCTAGTGTTGCCCGCCTGTAGAAGGGCATAGGTCCATTCATCTTGCGTAAAAGGGGAGTTATAATCCTCCCCTGGACTTGGACCAAAACAATAGTAACGGCACTACGATGCTCCGCTTATGCACCGCAAACTCGTTAGAGTATCTCGCAGTGCTAGAAATAGCGGCGAAATCGAGCCCAATACATGGCAACCTCCATAGGGTAGGAGACAAGTGAAACCGTTAGACATGAGTGGCGGTAAATTATAAATGGAATTTTTTGCTACTACATACTTTAGAATGTGATCCCAAAACCTGGTTGCGGGAGTGAATAGTAAGGGTAGAAATAAACTTCTCCCAAGACTCTCTTACTGCATTCTCTCGAATAATACGGCGAGCTCTAGCACGTAGAATCCGGAATGACTCCAGACTCCTTTCTCCGAAGAAGGCCTGTCGTTTAAAGATACGTAAGGCTCTTCGACGGTTAGAAATAGCAAGCCGCACTCCACGGTCCACAGGGAACAGACAGTGGCGCGGGTTTGGCAGAGGATTTATGGATGGATGCCCTCGCTCCGCGATACCGTCGAAGTTAATTGCCCAGCCTTAACAACGACGTCAGGAGATGGGGTTCGTCGAATACGGCGAGCTCGCGGAATTTATCCCAGTTAGCACTTTAAGAACCCATTGGGGTAACCGCGCTGTACTGGGAGGATCTTGAATTTGTGAAGCAGAATGGGAAAGTGATCGCTGCCATCAACATAGGTCCGAGTGAACCCCCAAAGAATGTGGTGCAGCAATCCCGGGCTACAAAAGCTAGGTCGATGGCATTAGGATACACCGTTAAAGGTGGGGAAGTGTGTCTGGGTCCCGGTGTTATCATTAACAACCAGGTTACCCCGAGACAAGAATATCCTCTACCATCCTACCCGCGGGTGTCTGTAAAATTAGACCCCCACACCAGTTAAGCCTTAAAATCTCCAAGATGATATAGTGGGGCGGGAAGTTGTATAAAGAGGGCCTCTAGAGTCCTCTTGGAAACACGTTCACCCGGTGAGAAGTTAGATGCAGCATACGGTTACCTCCATAGGAAGGGAGACTCTGACAGCAATCACTTGAGATCACATATATTATTTATAAACTTAAGAATATAGATTATACGAGCATATATAGCCACACCACCGCTAGCCCGATCAAAGAGTGGCTTGTCGGTACGATATACATCGTACCCCACGAAGCATCAGGTGTCAGTTTGGTGCGGAAGGGGGTCTACTGCAAAACATGATGTAGGAATGCAGGGAGGAAATATAGTTTAATTTCCTCTACAGACTACAATAGAAACCCTACAATTCCATTGAAGTAGCGACATTTACTTATTAATATATAATTTATTAATTAACCTCGCAATCCAAAACACTATCTTCAAAAATAAAAATTTTATTGAAGACTTTAGGTCCTCTTAGCTTTTCCCAATCTCTCTTGACCTCCCGCTTCAGGAGGAGGCTTTGTTTTGTCCTGTAGAAACTGGGTCGGGGGATCCTTATATGCGAAGGCTTTGTTAAAGCCTTCGACGCTTTTTTTAAAATAATTTTTTCGGTGTCCCTCGCTGGTCCTTACTCCAAGCACCAGTGGTACTCGCCTTTGCGACCACACCTGTAACCACCACTCATCCCACCTCCGGAGTTCCTGAGGCGGGTTGAGCGACTCGACAACAGTTCGCACATGGTTTTGACCCCGAGGAGCGCTCGGGGGTGTATCCTCGAGTGGGCTCGGTGGGGTTCCCTCGGGGAGGGTTCGGGGGGGTGGGGGGATCCACGAGGAGGGTTCGGGGTGGTACCCTAGGAGGGCTCCGGGGTGTTCCCCGAGGAGGCCTCCTCGGGGTAAAGGTGGTGGAGGCGACTTCGGCTGGGGTGTCGCCCCTGTACTAATTTTGCACACCATAGATGTGCTGGTTCTCTTCGAGTGTCACCGAGTAGAGACGAGTGGCACAGGTCGTGTCGGCGTATTGCATATTAACTGCGCAATGGCAGTTTGGGGGCAATTTATGTTCTGGCTTACAATTTGGGGCAATAAGAAATTCTGAAATACCGGAGCTTGACTGGATACTATTCCTTGAGGGCCTGGCATAAGGATTTCTTTTCACCATGGATCTCCAAGGACTTTTTTTTCCTCCACCTTCCATTTCGGACAGGTCCGAGACCGAGAGAATGCGGACACATTGCAGTTGATGCAGACTTAGGAGACTCCCGAGAACTGTGTATCGTGAGCCTCCTTCCGCACTCCGCACAGGTTGGCCTTCCACTGCATCCAGCCTCGTATTCCCAAATTCCTGGGCAAAACTTTGAAAAAAGAAGCGCCGAGGTTGGGGAACGTAGGCCTGACTCTGACAACATGGAAGCCTGCTCGAACCTCCTTTGAAGAGGATGGGAGTCACAAAGGTGAGGATGTATGTATCAGCTTTTTCTCTTGTCCGTTTCTTTTTTGGTAATGAATACGGTAGACTCGTGACATGCTAAGGGGAAAGCTCCTCCACAGATACCTCATGCTTATCGCAGACGAGGTCATAACAAGTGACCACTCCCTTGCAAACATGAGGAACCTGTGGGGCTTCCCCTTCACCGGTATAATTAGACGTAATTACTTAAAACGGTATTTCGGAGATTCGCCATAGATTATTTGAGGATTGTGTGTCGCATAGTCTTAATCAAAAATGGTGCCATCACTGCAGTTTTTCCTTATTAAAACGTAGATTTTTGCCTGCTCCATTTAAATCACTCTACAATTAATAATCGAAAAATAATATATTATTAGACGATAGATCTTTCCGAGATAAATGCTGACAACGTTTCAGATCTTTCACTTCTCCACTCAGAGACATCACCAGGAAGCGGGGCTGGGCTCACCACTTCTGGCTTTTAATCAAAACAGGGCTGGACGGCTACGCCGACCACGATTCCGCCTCTTAATCAATATTACGGCCCTGTGAGGGGCGGGCAGTGAGGTGCCAGCAGAAATTGGCAGTACGGTTCCAGCGGTGACAATGTTATCGGCCATGCCGTATTTGGGGATAACCTACACAGTACTCGGATCGTAGACCCAGTTGACCCAAGTTGGTACTACCACATATGGCCCTGTTAACTGTCCCAACGAGAGGCTTTATACGACGCTAGACATGACAACCTTCGCATAGAGCATCGCCGAGAGAGGTCGTCGCAGCAAGTGGGTGTAGGAAAGTGCCAATTTTACGTCCGGGCCCTCATGAACGCAACCGATCTTTTCCCAAAGTAGGGTTACCCGGTTATTGTCATCCCTAAGGCCCTTCTACTAAGGTATTGCAACCGGCGGACTTTCATTCAGGAGCTCAAAGCATGGTATCCAAAATTAAACAGAGAAGTCCCGGTTAGTAGCCAAGGTCGTCAACGAAAGGCCAAAAGCCTCCGTGCAGGATGAACGGCAGGGGGAAGGGAAGAAAAAGGTAAGGATAGATAAACGAAGGGGAAGAGTGAAAAAAGGGTGAAAGTGAAGGAAGAAGAAAATTATGTGAATGGAGAGATATAGGATAGGTTTGTCCTGCAGCGAGGTACGTCCTGCACAGAATCCTCCCCTTTTAGTCACCTCTTACGACAAGCAGGGTTAATGCGGGACTATTCTAAAACCCGTCCCGCAGGGAGATTTTAACTTTATTAACAGATGGCGTTGATATTAAGAACAAATCAAAATAATGTTTGAGAAGTTCCGAATAGACACAGTTGTTTTAAATTAATTTAAGATGAGTTGGTGGGACCTACAAAAAATTTCAGGTAAATTAGATTCTTTGTTTATTAGTAAAGAATGTCCACAACACGTCAATGATTAAGCTGAAATCTCTCATATAAAACTACAGAGCAAATGGTTAATTGTGTGGAATACAAGCACAACTAAATAAGGGGGAATTGTAAGTCCAGCGAAAGGAACAAAGAAATAAGGGGGAATGTAAGTCCGGCAAAAAGGAACATAGAAATAAGGGAATGTAAGTCCAGCGAAAAGGAACAAAGAAATAAGGGGGAATGAAAAGTCCAGCGAAAAGGAACAAAGAAATAAGGGGGAATGTAAGTCCAGCGAAAAGGAACAAAGAAATAAGGGGAATGTAAGTCCCGGCGACAAGGAGCAATGAAATAAGAGGGAATTTTAAGGGTCCCACAACAAGGACAATGAAATAAGAGGAATGTAAGTCCCACAACAAGGAGCAATGAAATAAGAGGGAAGTAAGTCCCACAACAAGGAGCAATGAAATAAAGGGAATGTAAGTCCCGCGACACTGCTGTGTTTAAATTTCACTTGTGTGTCTTTTTGAGTTGGCTAGTCAGTTTGTGAGTTCTTGTTTTAAGTATTTAGTGGATTCTTTATAAAGTGAATAAATAATGGAAGAGGAAAATGTGAGCAGTAAACAGGGTATTGAGAACCAAAACAACAACACTATCTTACACTATCTCATCATACAAGTTATGACTGTAAATGTGTAAGTTTAACATGTTTTCAATGTAAGCGAAAGGGACTAAAAGTCCATAATAGAAATTTCAATTAAATGATGGTAAGTAAACAGAACAATTATCTAAGTGGTCTTAATAACAATGAATATAAATTTTCAAAGTAGGCCTAGGCAAGCTGAGGAAAATGATATACTTCATGAATCATGAGTGTTCATATTCATTACCGTGTGTGGGTGAAAATATAAGAAGGTACTGTGGATTCCCTGTATGGGTTTTACTCTCCATGGAATTTCTGAATAGAAAAATGGGATTATCAATATTCATTAAAAGAGGTGGCCAAAGAGCCCAAAGATGGTGGTGGTCAGCATACAAACAGAAAAAAATTGCTTGTCTGGACATGATGATATGTGCACCCACATTGAATCCTTTAAAGGTGAAATTAGTCTTTACAATCTTAAAGACTCAAAAGAGGACCTATTTACCACAGGAACTGAATATTATGAAAAATTTTAATGTGTAGAAAGGAAGTACCCGAAAATAAAGGTTCGAAATAAAAAATACCGAAAAGTTTTCAACGTAAATGTTTTAAAGTTAGTTTTGGTTATCTCAGACAGGACACCATTAGCTCGTGCGACCTTTATGCTGCTAGAGTTCATGCAATTGAACATGGACTAAAAAATTAAGCGGGATTTCACGACCGATTAGGGACTCTAAAATCGGGGCCGATCGCCGACGCCCTGAAATCCGATGGTAAAAAGTGTGCTCCTGGGCACGTTTTTGGGAGGCGACCAGTAAGGGAGGTCGGGAGAGATTTCCAAGCGATTTAGGGAGGAAGGGTGAGGGTAACCAGCCCCCACCGCTTATCCTGGTGAACGGGACGTGGAAATGCCTCCACCATTATTATTATTATTATTATTGGGTTTAGAGGCCCATCGACACAATGAGTTCATTAGGGCCTTAGCATTATATAGGTAACATAGTAAAATCTCCCTAGGAGAGAGACAGGATATTCACCGTGTTTATATAAAAAGGTGAAGAGACAATATAAAAATACAATATAAAAGGAAAAGGTTCTCAATATGAAAAAAAAAATCATTTGAGACACACCATAGGAGTACTCAAATGGGCTCAAAGTACAATTGAGTGAAAAACCTGCTAAAAAAAACCACAGGTGTATCACTCTAATAAAAAAAAAAAAAACATATTAAAACAATATATTAGTTAAGAAGACAAAACTAAAATGTTAAAATAATCATTTTATTAAAGTTTGTTAAAAAGGATAAAAAAGACAAAACAAACACATTAAAGTATACTAAAATGTTAAAAAGGTCTCAATATGAGATAAAATCCATGATGAGCCACTTTATAAAAGTAAAATCAAAATGGCACTAAAAAGATTCGCCTGGCGTATAAAATGGAGTAAACAAATAACTCCTTCAGCGCTGTCGCGTAATAAAAAAGGAAGTCACCTTTAAAATCGAGGGGCCAGGCGAATAGGGCATACCTGCGACACCCACCAAAATGTGGTGCACACTAAGGGGAGCATCCCCCAAAGTTCACACACTGGAGGTGGAAACCCTCTCAAGTAAAAAACTATGGGTCAATGAAGTATGCCCGACGCGGAGTCTCGTCACGATGACCTCCTCTCTTCTAGACTTTCGTATAGAAAAGGGCCATCGCGACACACCGTCCCTGATGACCGCAGCTTGTTCTAAGCGATGGAATAGACGTAGGGCCCTTCGACGGGCAGAAATAAACCAGGGCACTCCTCGTTCCACCAAGAACAGATGGTGGCGCGGATTTGGGGAGATTTAGGATAGAAGCCCTCACCGCCGCTATGACCGTCGAAGTAAATTGCCCAGCCTTAACATCGACCGTCGGGAGAATGGGGTTCGTCGAATACGGCGAGCTCGCGGAATTTATGCCATGTTAGCACGTTTTAGAACCCATTGAGGGAACCTTGCGTTTCTGGGAGGATCTTTAATTTGTGAAAGCAGAATGGGGAAAGTGATCGCTGCCACATAGGTCCGAGTGGACCTCCCAAAGGAAGTGAGCAGCAATCCCGGGCTACATAGGGCGGGTCGATGGCGGGGATACACCTTTAAAAGGGGGGAGAAGTTTTTGGGGTCCCGGGTTCATTAACCCCAGGTTTTCCCCCGAGCAAAAATATCCTCTACCATCCTCCCGGGGTGTCTGTAAAATTAGACCCCCACACCAGTTTGCGCGTTAAAACCCCCAAGATGATATAGGGGGGGGGAATTGTATAAAGAGGGCCTTAGAGCCCCTCTTGGAAAAACACTTCACCTGGGGGGAGTAAATCGCAAACGGTTACCCCCAAAGGGAAGGGAGCCGACAGCAAATCATTTGGGAGATCAAAAACTATTAATATTTTAGATTTTTTAGTGCTTCGTCAATATACCAAACCCCCGTTTGCCCGATCAAAAAAAGGCTTGTGGGTTTCGATAAAATCACCCACGAAGCTCGGTTTTGTCATTTGGGGCGGAAGTGGTCCCCTGCAAACAAAAGTGGAAGGATGCGGGGAAGAAATTTTGTTTAAATTCATCTAACGGCATAGAACCCCCTAAATTTCCTTTGTAGTAGCGATATTTAATTTAATATTTTTTATTTATCCTCGCAACCCATGTCACTACCTTTTAAAAAAAAAAAATTTGGGTTGAGGCCTTTTTGGGTCCTTTGCCTTTTCCAGTCCCCGGGACCTCCCGCTTAGGAGGGGCTTCGTTTTTTTTTGGGGACGGGTATTCGGACCCTTGGCGAAGGCTTTTTTAAAGGGCCCTTCGCGTTTTTTTTAATATTTTTTTCGGTGTCACTCGCGGGCCCTTTTTCAAAAGCCAATGGGATCCCCTTAGCGCCTAAAAAACCGGGGTTCCGCAACTCGTCCCCCCCCGGAAGCACAGAGGGGGGTGTGAGGGGCCAACAAGGGCCCCCCTTGTTTTAGAAAACCCCCGAGTGGGTGGGGGGGTTCCTCAAGGAGGTCCCCTCGGGGTATGGTGGGGAAACCGTCGTGGGGTTTTGGCCCCTTTTAAAAATTTAGGCGCCACAGAAGTTGGCGCGAGATCAAAAAAGTGTCCGAGAAGAGACCATGGTAGGTCGCGTTGGGTCCTTAGCAAGATTAACTGGCAAGGCAGTTGGGACAGTTTATATTTTGACTGACAACCGGCTATAAAAGTTTGAAATCCCGGAGCTTGACTTGATACGTTTTTCCTTGCGTCCCTGGGCATATGAGTTTTCCTTTTCAGTTGATCCGGATTTCTTCTCTACCTCCTTTTAGGACGGGCCGAGCCCAGGGAATCGGACTTCCCGTTGACGCAGTATTTAGGAGACTCCGGTGTTTAAAGAACCCCCTGTCCCAAAATCCCACGGTTTTGGGGCTTACCACGGCATCGCAGTTTCGATGCCCAAATCCTGGCACTGAAAACAGCCCCGAGGGGTTAGGGACATACGGCCGGACCCTGAGCACGTGGAACCCTTTCCGGATACTTCGGAAGGGTAGGAGTCGAAAATGTTAGGATATAGTATCCGTCTTTTTTTTTTTGTCCCTTCTTTTTTGTGACAATACGGTACACTTTTGGGGACATGTGGGGAAAGCTCCTCACAAATCTCCTCAATGCTTCCGTCGAGGTCATAACAAGTGACCACCCCTTGCAAACATTTAGAACCTTGGGGTCCACCTTTCCCCGTTTTTTGCCTATTATCAAAGGGGTTTGGGGAATCGCCAAAATTGAGGGTTGTGTGTCGGTATAGTTGAAACATTTGGTCCATACGCTTTCCCTTTTTAAAAAAGTCAGATTTTTCTGCCCATTTTTCAAATCTTTCGAGGATAAAAAGGACTGAAAAGTTTCAGATCTAGACTTTCTTAACCGAGGGATCAAGGAAGCGGGGGTGGGGCCCCACCCCCTTCCCCGGCTTTTTTAAAAATGGGGGGCGGCTTACCGTTTTCCGCCTCTTTATTAATAGGCCCTTGAGGGGCCGGGAGTGAATGCCCGCGGGGCAGTAAGGTGTCAGCTGGACAAGATCAATCATGAGTGGGGAAACCGAAAGAACCCGGGCGTAGACCCCGGTTTACCCCGTTGGGGTTTTACACATGGGCCCCGTTAACTCTTGACAGAGGGTCCATAGACCTAGACTGACAACCCTTTATGGACATTCGCCGGAAGAATCCCGCGCAAGTGATGCGGAAAGGAATTTTACGTCCGGATAAAAACGAAAGGTCCCTTTTTAGGAAAATGTACCCGGTTGCATCCCTAAGGGCCTTTCTACCAAAATTTACAACGGTATTTCATTTCGGCCAAGGCAGTGGTATCCAATAATAAAACGGGAAAACCGGGTTTTTGCCGGTCGTCACGGAAAGGCCAAAGGGCCCCTGTCAGGATCCGGTGGGGGGAAAAAAAAGTAAGGGTAGTAAAGCGAAGGGGGAAGGGGAAAAAAAGGTGGAAATTTAAGAAAAGAAAAAAGTGTGAAAGGAAAAATATAGGTAGGGTTTTTCCCAACGAGTACGTCCCGACGAACCCCCCTTTTAGTCGCTCTTACGACAAGCAGGGGGTTTTGCGGGACATTTTAAAACCCCCTCCCGCAGGGGGAGTTTCCTTTTAAAAGCGTAGATTTTGCTGCCCATTTACACCTTTTCGAATAAAGGGCTGACACGTTTCAATTTTCACTTTCATCTACTTGAGACATCCCCCAGAAGGTGGTGGGGGCTCACCACTTCCGGGCTTTTCAAAAAAGGGGCCCGGTCTTAAACCCCGTTTCCCCCCTCTTATCATTAATACGGCCCTTTGGGGAGGGCCGGGCATTTAACCCCAGCAAAACTTGGGCAGGGTGCCAGGGGACATAAGGTGTCAACGTGACAATGTACTCATCATGGGGGGAGGGACAACCTCAAAGTACTGGGATCGAAAAAAACCCAGGTTGACCCCCGGGGGGGGTTTTTTCTACCCCATAGGGCCCTGTTAATCTGGACGGAGGCTCCATGGACGCAGACATGACAACCTTCATATGGAGCACGCCGGAAAAAGGGGTCACCGCGCGTGTAAGGAAAGCGCAAATTTTAACGTCCGGAACCTCATGAACGCAACCGGTCTTTTCCAAGGAAAGGAACCCGGTTGTCATCCTAAGGCCCTTCTACCAAGATATTCAACCGGAGCACTTCACTCAGGAGCTCAAAGCGGTGGTACCAATATTAAAACCCGAGGAGAGCCGTGTTAGATGCCAAGGTCGTCAACAGAGGGACCAAAGGTCTCTTTGCGGGATGAAGGGCAGGGGAAGGAAGATAGAAGGAAGGAAGAAGTAATGAAAGAGAGGGTGGAAGAAGGAAAGAGAATTTAAAAGAAGGAAAAAAGAAACAAGGAAAAAAAGAAAGTGAAAGGAAAGATGTAGGATAGGGTTGTCCTGCACGAGGTACAACCTGCACAGATGCCTCCCCTTTTGGGTCGCCTCTTACGACAAGCAGGGATACTGCGGGACTTTTCTAAACCCCGCCCCTCAGGGGGAATAATAGCTATGAATATGTACTCTAAAAAAAAATTACCAACTCTAGTAACATCTGTATATCATTGACTATAACAAAGAATATATTTTTTTGGTAAACCGTATACCACCTAGCATTGAGGCATACCTCCGTTTAGTTTTCAAACTTTTGGAAACTTTATTTTTTTTACTGGTCGATGTAATTATAATGTGTTTATAATACTTTAGGTATATTTAAAAATATATTGAATTTATTTATATTTATATTAATGTTTTTACTAAAGCAAGTGACATTATCATATTGATCTAACCGAAAAAAACATTAATCGATCCACGTAAAAAGAACTACCCAAAATTTATGAAGGTAGTTTAAATTCCCCTAAAGGATGTTTGGGTAGGGTATCTAATCAAATGATTCTGAACGAGAATGAAAAAAAAATGCGAGCCACTCTAAATAACTATTGCGTAAAATTTAAAACATATTCGTAAAAAAGAATCGGGGAAAAGTATTGCGTATGCAAAGTGCAAGCAATTTTCAAATTTTTAATCTATAATGCAAAAAATTCCGTTTCGATATCTGTTTTGGGACATCTTTTGCTACGGGACATGTTTCACAGCACATGTTCTCCAAATCATAAACAATTTTATTTTTTTCAGGAATTTGAGCAGGAAGAGGATGGTACGAAGAGTCAAGAAATAGGTGGACGCACTCAGCAGACTTCTGATAATTCCACAGCTTCATTATCTTCAATGCTTCCCCCACCATCCCTATTCAAACTCCTCGAAACATAAACCCAAGAATAAAAGGTACAATCTCGAAGCAAAACGAGCTTTTACAAAAAGCAGGTACCCTTTGGAAACCTCGTCGAACCCTGATATCAACATTCCGACTATTGCTAAAGCTTGGGGAAAAATTGTTGACTTTGGAGCCCAGACAAAGAAAGAGCTTTCGCGGGAGAAAGCAATAAATGATTTTCCTTTTTGGGGCAAGCGGGGGACTCTTCATCGCGACTTTCTTAAAATAAATATGGAACATGAACCTCCAAGAAGATCAGATAATTCGCAGAGTACAGATCATCATCATTCTCAACATTCAACTACAGTATTTTCTTCACCTGGGGACGACGCCACCATTCGAAATGAATTACAAACAGAGGACATCTCACTTTTTCAGAACTTTAAAGGGTGAGTTTTTAGGGTTTTGAAGCGTTTGCTCAAGTTTTTCTTTTAAACCTTCAGTTTCTTATGTTTAAGTTATTTTAATATTTGAGACAAATTTATTTTGTACGTCTGTTATATTCAATAAAATTACTTATTTTTCTAGTAATTAATTCATCTCCCTTCTCTTTCATTTTACTACCTACGTACCAAGTATTACAACCTACTTACTTCAATTACAAATGAAGGGAGCCTATGTACTGGCTCATTGTTATACCTATTTAGGGAGGAAAATCAACCAGCCAATACATTGGTATCCTTCGATTTTGTAGGTGAAAGTAAGCAGGACGTACAAAGGGATGTAAAGAAACCAAAATACATGTATATAAAAAATAAAATGGATAAAATAACAAACAAATAAAAACGATGAAAAGTTACCTTCATGTAGCCTTGTAGGACATAAATAAGCGTTTCACACGTTTCAACTAGAGCTGCGCTGATAGATTGCTGGTGACATGAAGACAGAAAACTTCAAGTCTTCAAAATTTATTCCAGGGCCAAGTTCTCATTAAGGTAATCTTTCTTTAACAGTTATACTTTCTCTCATTTTGTGTCCCCCCTTTTTCAAAAACTGTTCAATCATTTATCAGTTTTTAAAAGGTACTTTCCTCCTTCGAAAGTAGTTTTGAAATCTAACATCCCCGGGGGCAAATTTTTCCTTCAAAAAAACTAGATGAAAAATATTCTTCTTTTTTTCTTAACCATTCCTTCACCAGCGTTTTTTTTTCACCGCGAATTTCAAGACCAAAATAAAGCTATCCCAACCTTTTTGCTTTACCCATGTTCGAAGGAAAAAACCCAGAAAAACTGAAAAAACCATCAGATTACCTGTCGTATCAAAAAAAGGTACGTGCAAATTTTTTGCAAAGGATTTCAAAATATTGATCGTTTAAGTACGGCAATTTTTAAAGGGCTGGCACGAGGATTGAAGCTGTATTGTAAATAGTGATATTTTAAATATATTGATCGTAAAAGGCCCCGCTAAAAAAGATGGAACTTAGTTTAAGAAGTTGCATAAAAAAAACATGGCCCCTCAAGGTAAGTTTTTACAAAAAACGTATGGGACCTGGCATTAAGGGTAAGGTGCAGCTTTTTTTTTGGGGTGGGGGGTTCAATCCTCGGCCCGGGCACAGTTTTATTATCTCCAAAACCTTCCCCCCCTCTGAAAAGAGTGTTTTAATCCAACTTATGAGTGTGGGAACGGATCCCACTTAAACTTAGGTCCCCATTTCATTCACAATCAACCTACCATTACACATTGGCGTAAGTCTAAACCCGAACGGGGGGGGTAAACGCGGTGCTAATTGTAGTAGTAATAATAATAATAATAATAATAAATATAAACTATAAACTTGGGCCTATGAGGTTCAGTATTTCATTAGGCTAATAATTTATTTATATATTTAAATTTCCAGAATATACACTGAAAATATACAATATAATAAAAAATAAATGGGTTAAGCAATTGCCCAAGGTTTCGACATATTGAAATCAAGAATGATTATTAAAAGTTAAAGGGATAATAACTTTCATTAAACCTTTAAAGCACTTTTTAAGTCAATTTTTTAATTTTTTTTTTTTTAATTTAGGGAATTTATTTGTATTACATCCTCGGAGAGGAGCCAAATAATAAAAAAAAAAAAAAAAAGGGGGGGGGGAAAATGAATGATCATGAAGTTCAAGGTTTTGGGTGATACCAAAAAAATTCAAATACGAAGCTCGCAACTCTCACACCTGTTGCTGAGCATTAAAGGGGTCGTCTACCTCTGGAAAAAGTAAGAGATTGCAACCGCCTACCATTACAATAAACAAGAAAAAAAATTGATTAATCCTTGGGTGGTGGGATATATATAAAAAAAAATTTGTAAAGTTATGGCATCGATATTTATTAGCTATCGTCAATTAGAATTTTAAAAATTCCATTCAAAATTTTCGTTGTTGTTGGATGTTTATGAAATTTTTCTATTTTTTTTAAAACAACATGAAATTGAAGTCAAAGCTAAAGGTCTGAGGGTTTAAAAATTCAAGATTACTTTAAAAGTTTAATTAAGATGTCGCCCCTTAGAAATGGGGACATAGTAAATGACAACATGATAATTTGAATTTAAATATTAAAAATTCGTCCATTAAAAATGGCACATAGCAAATGACAACAAGGTAAACTAATTTCAAATATAAAATATTCGTCCATAAGAAATGGCGCATAGCGTATGACAACAAGATAATTTAACTTCAATATTAAATATTCGCCCATTAAAATGGCACATAGCAAATGACAGCAAGATAAACTCATTCAAATATAATATATACGTCCATATAGGAATGGCACATAGCGTATGACAACAAGATAAACTAATTTCAACTATAATATATACGTCCATTAGGACTGGCACGTAGCGTATGACAAGATAATTTAAATTCAAATATTAAATAATCGCCATTAAAATGGGAAATAGCAAATGACAACAAGATAAACTAATTTCAATATAATATATACGTCCATTAGGACTGGCACGTAGCGTATGACAACAAGATAATTTAAATTCAAATATAAAATAATCGCCCATTAAAATGGGACAATAGCAAATGACAACAAGATAAACTAATTTCAAAAAATATTCCTCCATTAGGAATGGAAAAATAGCGAATGACACAAAATCACTTAAATTTCAAATATAAATATTCGCCCATAAAAATGGACATAGCAAATGACAAGATAATTTAAGTTCAAATATACAAACAGTCCCGTGAACATTAATTTAATATTACAGTACATAATCGGTACAATCGATTATTTAATGACTACTGGCGAAAAGACGCCCTGACCTTGCAATGAAGTGATCTCTAAAAAAAAAAAAGTTTTTAACTGTCAGATTAATTTTAAAGTTTAATGAATACTAAGCCAAAAAGGAATTTTGAAAAGATTTACTTAAAAAAAATTAATTTGCCGAAAGTGATTTAGTTCTTACATTTTACGTAGCTGAAAGCCGGAGCTTATCTTATCCTGATATGACTCAGGCCCAATTGTCAAGTTCGTAGCCACGGGCACCAAAATATATACCCTAAGAGCACAGAAGAGGGGAAGATGGAAAAAAGGGGAATAACATTCGAGAATACAAAGGAAAACAAGAAAGCGCATGTTGATTTGCTTCGGGAGAGTCCGTGGGCGTTCGGGAATCTTCTCGAAGGGGATCTCTTTACTGCGCAAGTCCACTCAACCCAAGGCGTTGGCTTGAACTTGCCATTCAGTCTTCACAAACAGTATACAATTTTCCCGGTTCAGTGAAGGTGCGTTAGGTGGTTTTGTGTCGTTCTTCCACGCAGCCCCAGTCACAACAAGCAAACGGGGTAAGTCTTGACTATTTATGTTTGTTTCGTGTCTATCATAAAACATCCGATGCTACAAGTATTTTAAATTTATTATCTATTGAACTAATTTATTCATTATTAATATACAAAAATACATTTTTTTATGCAACTTAAATTGGCAAAACTTAATACTGTGAATACTTTAATATATGGAAACAATAGTTTTCACGATCTTCAATTGAGGAAAAACTGCAATTATCTTCAATTAGGCCTAAATTACGTGTTTTTAAATGTCATTTATATTAATAATCAGAGTAATAATATTTCTACTGTCAGTCAGGGCTTAGCTTAAATTGACATTAACATTTTATTATTATCTACGTTTTAAATCATCTGGAAAATTTTCTTCAAATTTGATAGGCCTAGTTCTAGATAAATATAATGTGTTATAAATGGTGATAATGTAATCACGAATGTTATATATTCTTTTTCACTTTACATAAAGTAACTAACGCAAAAATTTCAAGTGTTTCTAAAATGGTTAAAATCAAATATATATTGTTAAAATAAAGGGCAAGTTTCCTGGGTTAAATGAAATTACTGATTTTTAAGACCCATACAACATCCATAATAAAGCCGAGAATTGGGATTAAATGATAAAAAATTACACCCCTGCCAGTAATTGAACCCAAAACCCTTAGCATAGTAGACAATCGCGCTAGCGATGGGCCAACATGTCGGCCTACGTTATATCACAAAATCATATGTATATCCTGTATTTTCTTACTTTCTCCCCCACACTGTGAAACTATTAACCCTTAAGGAACCTATTGAAAATAGCTTAATAAGAAATAGTTTTTTTTATCCCCTTAAAAATGGGGTGAATGCAAAAATCTTGTGTAAGCTGGCATTATTTCTAGCATTTTTATATGGCTTCAAATTTTGGAAACTAATGAAATTGAATATCTATAATGTTTCTTTTTGTCCCACTTATAAGCGTATCATCGTCAATTTCTGGTTGTAGCTTCTATATAAGTATTCTATAAAAAATGATGTGTCAATCATTGAATACCCTGTTGGGCACCTACAATTAGGTTTATTATTTTATGTATTTCGAACTCACTTAAGAGTACTTTTGGGGCCCAAGTACAAAAAATTACAACTTATATAGATATATAAAATATATTTATTTTTATAATACGCTTATCTAGATTGGAAAATAAATTAGCTGCCTGTTCTTTCTTTTTTAAAATAAATATATTTTGAAATGAAAATTTTGGGGCCCTAATATTTTTTCTATTAAAAGAGAAGACATATGTGATACAGATTACATTCAATGTGGGAGAACTCCCTCCTTCCCCAAATGATAAAATTTTTTAGACATAAGTATTCTGATGTTGAGTGTGTTGATTTACAATTCCAAAGCTCGAAGAAGATGATAGTTGTGAGTTTAATTCAACAGAAAATAAAGAATTTCGAGTTTTATCGGAGAGTGATGATGACTTACCTATTTATTGATTGAGAAAGATTTCCTCGTCAAAATACTATAACAGGAAATAGAGTTTTAGATATTTCATATTTTCTTAACCAAATCAAAAGTGATAACACCGACAACTTGCCTATGGGTAAGTCATTCCAAAAAGAAAAAACAAGGGTTTTTTGTCAACAAACTATTTTTTTTTTGTGAAACTGTGAAAAAAACTACATCGTTAGTTCTTCGCCAAGAAAAGGAGGAAGAAATAAATAACCTCTTGCAGGGACCCTCTCCAAGGGGATGGGAATTCCCAAGCAGGGAACTTTTCAATAATGGATATTCCAATGATGGTTCGAATAATTCCAAAAACACGAAGAAATTTTTGGGAAAGGTTTTATAAATTGCCTATAAATTATTGTAAATATACTTTCAAATGACCCTTAAAATTTAATACAAAGAGTCAAGGGGATAGTCAAATTTTAACGCACTTTTCTCATATCATGCAACTTCCCACTGCACGTTGTTCTTTTTTGGCGGATACCTGGTTTCCCCCAAAAACTTTTACACTTTTACCATAATATCAAATTATCAAGGAAATTAAATTTGTTGCTTTTTTTTTAAAAAACTAAACCACAAAAAATAATATAGCGCACTTGACATTTTTTTTAAACCTATTACCCCAAATGGGATCTAGAGGTATCTTTTGCTCCAATGTTTTATCCCGGGGACGGGGGGTTGAGTTCGAACTGGCCGGGTGAACTGAGGATGTTTTCCAAAAGGGGATGACAAGTTTTTTTTTTTTTTTTTTATTTAAACCTCCATGCAAAAACGATTTTTCCCATTTTTCCTCTTAACCCCACATTTTCGCATCCCTATCCATTAGATCAACCCTTTATTAACCAGTGTGCAAACTAACAAAAAAAATTAATAATAAAATAATAATAAAACTTTAAACATATTTCAAATTATGATAAATTTTTGTAAATTAAAAATTTTTAGTGTCTTTTTTTTTTGCGAACTAAAATAAAAAAAAATACATATTTCAAATATTTATACATTATCATAAATAAAAAAAAATATCATAAATAAAAAAAATAGCAAACATTGTGATTATACCAATAATTGTATTAAAGTCTTTATCTTTTTTTTTTGTGTTTTTCAAAAAAATTTTTTTTAATGTGAAAATATTGCTTTGGGACTTGGAAAAGCACTATATTTAAAAATTAAAGCAAGGTGAACAATAAAAACTAATTCCCACAAATAAAGGTCACTTAAAGAGGGAAATTCCTTTTAAAAACATTTTCTAGCGATGGGGGGTGGAGTAAAGATCCATGGTCTGGTTTCAGTTCTTCACTGGGTTGAAATTTTGGGCAAATTTTAATATTACAATAAATTAAAAACTGTGTACACATGATCAAAAGTTTTTTAAAAGTAAAAATCCATGTTATTTTTTCAATCATCAGACAATTAACATCTTAAAACAGCAATCATTTAGACGACACAATTAATTTGCTGTAAAATATTGGATAGGTGCAATTTGCTTTTTGTTTCAGTAACTAAACAGTGGAAACTTATGAATACAAAATATGACAATAATTTTCTTTTAAAAATTTTCCCCTTTAAACCCCTGTAATGTTGGAAAGTGGGGAATGAATATATAGCTATTCCAACTATTATTGTATGTATATTGAAATGATACTTCAGTTCTTGGCTAAAAAACATTTTTCTGTTCTTTGTGTGCACGTTATAAAACACAAACAGAAATTCCTTGACACTTTTTTAAAAGAACTATTTTGGGACTCGTCACAGGATGAGCAAAGAAATTATTTCGGGGGTTTTCACAGAGTGTGACCAGCAGGGTTGTTTATTTAATTATATGGCAGGGAAACTCAGGTATATGCACCTTACGGGAACATGATCCTTGGACTCTAAAATAAAAAAAGTCCTAATCAAAAAACTAAGCTTTAGCGATGACTTCACAATTTGAAACCCAAACAATCTATGCTCCGAAGGAAGACGGTTCTTACAGAGGTAGTAACGGGGTCGCGTATAGAACGTTTGGGTAAAGGGAGGCGCAAGCTATAAGAAACTTCAGAAAGGTGAAAATAATAAAAAATAACAAAAAGAGCTAAAAAATTTAGGACTATTGATAAATTAAAATTTAATTAAAAATTTAAAGTTTCCTTTTTTTTAGTATACAGTTTTTTTGCAAATTCACCGGAGGCAAACAATTTGTTTTTCTGCAAGAAGGGAACCACAAAAAACAAAACCCTGGGCGGTTTGGCTCATTCCTCGGGCCCTCAGGCACTGCAGCCCGGGGAAAAGATTATCGGGAAGAACCCCCGGGTAAATCTTTAAAAAAATAGTGCTTGAAAAAGATAAATTAGTCAGCCTTTCATAAGAAGTACCTCACGGGAAAACGAAGAAAAAAAAAAGAAACGCCAGGTCTTAATAAATTATCCCCCCCAAAGGCTGCACAACTTGAAATTCCACAGAAGCTTGGGAAACAAGACACAAAATTCCCCCAAAACATATTGAAAAAAGTTAAGAGTGAAGAAAAGTGTTCATCTTTGGGAAAAACAAACTTTTGGGGGAAACATGAAAATGCATTTTGGAGAGAGTTCCATCAATCCCCAACGAATCAAATTTGGTATAGTGGTTCTCGTTTGGGAGCACACACCATGCCACAAAAAGAAAAAACCCCTTTTTCAAGCAAGAAAAAATATTTTTTAAATTAAATACGAAGGTTTTCATGAACGAGTGCACTGGGAAATATAAAAAATTTCAAAATGTGAAAACCAATGTGAATTTTTGTTCGTCCTTTATGCCTAAATTTTTGGAAATGTCCAATGTCACTGGGGGGACCGATGGCATTGTAGAGAAAAAATTTTCCCTTCAATCGGAAAACATAAAATTTTGGGATGCATAACGGAACGCAAAAAAAATCTGTCTTTATTATATTATGGTTTAAAGGCCCCGACACACGAGGTCTTTGGGGGGCCTTAAAAATATTTAAAACATAAAAAAACCCCTTTGGGGGAAAGAATAAAACATTCACCACTGAAGACCCATGGGATCCAAAGGGGCTTTTGGGGTAAAAATTAAGGAAACACCAAAAAAAAAACCACACGTTATCACTCCAAAAAAAGACAAAACAAACAATTAAAATATAACACTTAAAAGCAAAACAACAGTTAAATTGTAATAAAACTTTTAAAAAGATCTCAAAGAGATAATACCAAAAGAGCCCTTTAAAAAGTGACTCGAACCCCATAAAAAATCCGCCGGGCGTATAAAACAGTAAACAAATAACTCCATCCCATACCCTGAAAAAAAACGAAAGTCACCTTTAAAATCAAGACCAGAGGGATGGGGGCATTTGCGACACCCCAAAACCAAAATGTATGCACACAAGGGGGAGTATCACAAAACCACACACTGGAGGTGGATCCCCTCTCAAAAAAAACTAGGGTCAAGAAATATGCCCACCCGGGGTCTCGCCGATGACCTCCTTCTTCTAACTTTCGTTAGAAAGGGGTATCGCGACACAAAAACCCTCCCTGATGGACCACAGCTTGTTCTAAGGGGGCGAGACCCACGCTCGTGCCAGGGGGCGAAACTCCACGCCGAAAAAACCTTTAATAAAAACATCCCCCAGACTCGCCCACGGAAAATGCGTACGCCTCCTTGGTGCCCTTTTCCGCCAGTTCATTTTCCTGGGAAACCACGGACCAGAATCCACAAAAGGGGAGCCGGGGGCTTTTAAAGAATCAATTTTTAAAAATTTTCTCATTTATCACTGCACAGGGGGTTCCCGAATAAATGTGGACAATGCCAAAAAGAGCACTCAGGAAACCGTCCAAAGAAACAGAACGGTGACTATTTCGGGATATAAAACCAAAGATTTAAAAATGGCTACAATTCAGCCCCTAAAAACACGGTTTCTTTAGGGAAACCAAATTTAAAATTGGTCCTTCCACAACAAAAGCACATCCCACGGGGGCTTCAATTTAGAGCCATCAAATAATTCCTCAAAACCGTGAAAGCGAGTGGAAAGAACTCATTAAAGGGCCCTCATATACAAATTTTGGGGGGGTCGACTTTGGGGAAATGGCAAGATCAAAAGGATTTTTTGGAGCTTTTTCCAGGGGGGAAAACCCACCTTTTATTTGGGGATAGCCTTTGGGACACTATACCCCACGTGTCAAAAACGATACATCCGGATCCCAACCGGGCCCTTTTACTAGCCATTTGGTTTTATACAAGACACGGTTTATGGGGGGGAAAAACAGGGCGGGGAGGCAAATCTCGGGATGCAGTGCAGTTTTGACACTAAGATGCAGAAGATAGACCGCCCGTAAAGAGAGGGAGCCACCGGCATCGGCACAATACTACAACTGGACTGGTGCGAAATGCACCGGGAGCCCTCAAAGCCACATGGGGGACACTATCTAGCATCTTTTAACGCCGAAGGTCTAGCTGAACCATAACAAAACTGCCAAGTCTAGTTTAGATCTACCCAAAACCCATACAGGGGCATCAAGGTTTTCCTTCTGCACCCCAGACCGACCGCTAACCCTTTGAACAGTTTATGCTTTTTTAAAACCCGCTTTTTAATTTTGATGGGGGGGTCCAATTAATTTAAAACAAATAAAATCCCAGAAACTTTCGGTTTGTGGACGGTAAACGGCGTGGGGTTTATTAAAAATTGGGGGGTGGCTGTATTCCCGAATCAAGAAGTGACGACCGTCGTTTTTTGGGTCAGAAACGAAAGCCCTTACCGATGCCCACGACCAAAGATTTTTTAACACTCATTTTATCTGTCGTTTTAGCCCCGTGGAACTTGACGAACTGCAATAAATTGCTAGTCAAACCCCAAAGAGGGGATAACTCAGTGGCTCACGTTGTCCACAAAACATTTATCGAGATACGAACAACGTACAGCTCAGAATACTACCCGGGGGCCCCCATTTTCTTAATAAAATCATCGGGTAAGGGGTTTTCTTAAACTTCCCGGAAATGCTACTGACATAAAATTTGAATAAAAAAGGAAATTCCTCGAAACCCCCAATTTAAAAAATGTTTTCAAAATGCCGTACCACCAGGGGTCTACCTTTCCCCGACGAAAAAACACCAGAAGTGCTGCTTTTGGAGAAAACGTCACAACAGCCGTCCCTAACGGACAAATATCCACGTAGACGTTCCGGGGAAAACCACATGAATATTAGATAGCAATTGCGGTTCTAAATACCAATAAATCGTTTATTAATAATTTTTTCCGTATTTTTCATACACAACTATTTAAACTATCGGGCGATAACTATTGGCCTAATTTTCTTTTTCACTATATATAACGGGATAACGATTTCTTCCTCCAAAGTGAGGGGAAATGATGAGATTTTCCCAAAACTATTTAAAAGGCCAGAAAATATGCGTGTCCCGGGAGGGGGAAGCTCCGCAACATTTATAGTGGAATCATGACCGGAAGCTGTTTACCCCGGGGGAGGGGATAGACAGTTCATTTGCGTAAAGGGGGGAAATTTTAAATCCTCCCCCGACTTGGGCCAAAAAACAATAGTACGGGCTCGATGCCCTCTTATGCCCGCAACCCCTTAGATACTCGCAGTGCAAAAAAGCGGGGAAAATCGAGCCCCAAACATTGGGGACCTCCAAGGGGGGGGGGCAAGGAAAACCCTTTTTTACATAAGTGCGGGGATATATTTAAAAGTTATTTTTGCTACACGTAATTTACGAATGTGTCCCCAAAAACCCTTGTTGTGGAGTAAAAATGGGGAAAAAAAACTGTCTCCAAAAATCTCTTTGCTTTCTCGAATAATACGGGGGACTCAGCACAGAATCCGGGAAGACTCCAGATTCTCCAAGTAGGACGTCGTTAAAAAATACGCAGGGGTCTTTGACGGTTTGAAATACCACCCCACCCCTCGTTCCACCAGGGGGAAAAGGACGGGGGGCGCGGTTTGACAGGATTTAGGGATGGACCCTCCCCCCGTATGACCTCGAAGTAAATTGCCCACCCTTAACATCGACTCAGGAAAATGGGGTTCGACGAATACGGGGGAGCTCACGGAATTTTCCCCAATAGCACTTTAAAAAACCCCTTGGGGGAACGGTTGTACTGGGAATCTTTAATTTGTAAAACAAATGGGAAAAAGACGCGCCACATAGGTCCGGTGAACCTCCCAAAGGAAGTAGCACAAATCCCGGGCACATAACTAGTCGATTGCAGAGGATACACCATTTAAAGGGAGAAATTTTCTGGGTCCCGGGGTTCATTAACACCGGTTTCCCAAAACAAAAATATCCTCTACCATCCTCCCCCGGGCGTCGTAAAATTAACCCCCCCACCAATTTTGCCTTAAAACCCCCAAAAATAAAGGGGGGGGGAAGTTGTAAAAAGAGGGCCCAATCTTCTTGGGAAACCCTTTTAAATGGGGGGAGAGATGCAGCATACGGTTACCCCATAAGGGAAGGGGGACTCTGACAGCAACACTGAAGATCAACCAATATTTAAAACTTATGATATATGTTTCTTACGTCAAAAATACCACACCCCCGCTACCCGATCAAAGAGGTCTTGTCGGTACGATATACTCGTACCCACGAAGCATCGGGTTTTCAGTTGGGCGGAAGTGGGTTTTTTGCAAACACAAATGGGGGGGAGAGGGGGGAAATTAGTAGTTTAATTTCCCTCTACACACATATAAAACCCCCACAATTTTCCCTTTTATTTGCGAATAAGTTATAGATAAATTTAGTTTTCCTCGCAATCATTTTACTTTCCTTTAAAAATAAAAATTTGTTGAGGTCCTTTTAGCCCCCTCTTGCCTTTTCCCCTCCTACTGTACCTCCGCTTCAGGGGAGGCTTCGGTTTATTTGGAGAGACTGGGTATCGGTAAAGCCGAATTCCCCACATTTACAAGATGTCTTGTCAGAGGGGAAGGGAAAGGGGTTTTGGGAAACAATAAACTGTCCGGACCGAGGATAACCCCGGCCGCCACACAAACTGACACCTTACCCCTAGACCACCAGTCCCCGTAACTATCTAAAATTGCTAAATATTTTCACCATAGCAGAATTTAAATACAT